>JAYRBW010115434.1:0-17617 GCA_036023295.1 Invenusta paracnida
TTAATTACAAATAGTATTATTAAAACATTAACAAATGAAAAATGAAAATAAAATATTGATGTTGCGTTTATTTTGTCCAGGGGTGTAGTTGTAATATATATATCATTCTTCTCTCTTAAGAAGGTAACATATTTCTTATCATATACATATTCACCCTGTATAGTTCTCTTTTTTGTTTATTTGTAATTTAACTTTTAATTTTAGTTTTAATTTTAATATTCTTTCTAGTCAAGCTTATAGATTAGGGCAAAATAACAAAGAAATGCAATGAATTCCGGCCTTCTTTGCAGTGAAATATTACATATTACTCATCCAGAGCGAAGAAGGCTTCCCAAGGTTATCCTATATGTTAACCTCTCTGCTCATAACTCATTTTACTGTTGAGGTGCCATTTTATTTCTTTGTCAATATTTTATGGCCTAATAGATAATTTGAACAAGACAATCTTCTCAACTTTGCAAGTAATTAAGTTTCTTGTTGTTTATATTTAGGCATGTATGCCACGTAGAGTTTTTATACAGGACTACGCGACAATAATGAATACACAGCATTAACTATAAGATTAATAATAGAAATATTATAAATTAAGAATTGTTGAGGAGCATACAATTTCAAAATTTCCCACGCCATTATAAAATTAAAGAGAGTACAAACAATTTCCAACATCATTTAAACGAGTTGATGGTGACTGGTTTAAATTGAAAATTACTTAACATTTTGTCAAACGGGGTAATGGTATATTTGCTTAATACGGTATTTTGTTTAATAGCAGCATATCATATTTTAATTAATTATCAATTCCTACTTTATATCATTGTTACTCCATAAAGATTGTTCTGTTGACATTCTCTAACTATAACCATTTAAAGTATTATATAAAAAACAAGGGACCCATTCCGTGTTATTCAATCACGTTAAAAGTTTAGTTGGAATAAAACGAATTTTATAAGCAATGAAAATGTTTTGTATGTATTATTAAGTGCGCCCCTTTTTGTGGTTTTGAGGGTTTTATTAATGGTTACCTAATTTAATTAGTTTAGTGAAATCAAGTCTATTATCTATCAAGTATTATCTAGTATTATCTAGTTAAATTGTCTGAATAGCTACTTTTATTCGTTTTTAGATAATTATGAAGTAATAAATGGTAGTATTAAATATCATATCTGGCATTGGCCGATTTAGTTAAATTTCATGCTTTATTCTTTTAGCTAAAATATTGTGATTATCGAAATTTTAATGGTAAAAATTGAATAAAATTCATGTATAGATTTTGTAAAATCGAATAGCTTATTGTAGCAGAATAATTGACCAATTTTATTTTAATAAGAATTTTCCTAAGTTAACACAATAATGAGTTACCTTACTACATGGAAATATTCTAAAGGCCGGTTACATTTATAAGGTGTATAATATACAAAATTTGCATGATTCTTTAATTATATACCGTAAGTTTCAAAGTGTCTTTTGAATAACAATAATCAGAGCTCGAATATGCCTTTATTTGTGGTAAAAATACGAGTGAATAATTTGCCAAAAGTAAAAAAGAATACTCATATTATATGATTTGTATAATATGATTTTGATATTTACATACCTTATCATTCGCCCCCCCCTTAGTTGCTATGCTACCTGATTTCTGGTCTTTAAAATTTGATATGCCAAAAATCATTACTGAATTTATTATGTAATCGGGTAGAATAACCCAAACATATATAAAACCCCTTTTTGAATCCTTTACAAAGTTGTCCTTAAACTCCAGAGCACCGCAACATGCCAGTAGAGGACGCCATGTCACTGATCGCCCGCAACTTCGATGCCTACCTGGTCTCCCAGCGGGAGCGGAAGTGCGACGAGACATCGCGGGACTTCTCTCGGATGCCACCGGGCTTCATTCCACCTCCCGATCGCCTGGTCTACCTCTTCAACCTGCTCGCTGACTGCCGAATGCTCACGATGGTCGAGATGGAGGAGGTTGCAGGCTTCCTACGTGCCCGAATGAACAAGCTCTTCGATGTGGAAAACGCTGGGCCCACTCCCGCCAAAAGACGTAAGTCCTGCAATCCTTCTCTCCCCCCTCTCTCTTTCTCTCTCTCTCTCTTTCTTATATCTACTAGTTTTAAGAGTATAATATGGATTTGCCAGTTTTCCGAATTCATAACTTATATTTCCAAAAAAAAACAGCGATTAATTAATTTTATTTTGCTATTAAATTAATTTAGGTTTACGTATATACGATAGTGGCATTCTATTAATTATCATAGCTATATTACACCAGCCAGATTTTCTATTTTTTGTGTACAAATTACATTTTGACTCAGTTAGTATTTTGCTTGGTCGCCTCAACACTAACTTGTATTTCTATTATTTCTGAAATTTTCAATTACTTTAAAATACACATTCTTTGATAGTGTTTAGGATGTAAAGATCGTTTCATTTTGAGGGGTCATCATTTACCACTCTTGGCCACACTCGAAGCCTTCATTATGAAAATCACGGACTTTTATTATTCGAATGGATCTAATTTTGTACTGCTAATGTAGAAAATCAATTATTCTTAAGTCCGTCTGATTGCTTTTGCGGGAATATCCGAGTAAATACATAGTTTTAATAAGTTGTTTGCTCAAATCAGGGTTATTTAAACATGAATAGTAGAATATATATACGAAATACTTACGTGATGTAAAGGGGGAAACAAATCAAAATGGTGACCAACTTTTTGGGTGTAACGAATTTGTCGCTGGATGTGATTGCGCGTATACCTCTAATTTTGTTTTAAGAATTATTGATTTGAAAATGGCGCGTTACGTAAAACCGCTTCGTGTGATATCTTCCGAAATTTCAGAAACAACACTTTAATTTCCTTGGGTAAAGGGTAACAATTTAACAAAACTATAGTTTAAGACTGATGAATATTGTTGAAGAGATACCCTACAACAGATAAGGTACCATGTTTTATTTGATTAATTTTTATATTTACTACCGAAAAGAAATATATTGTAACACATCTTTTAATAATATTAAAGAAGAAAACGTGTATCCCAATACAACAAATGACTGGAATATGTATTTATTTTGTCGAATTATAATATCACAAAAAAGGTCATACAGATGTCCTACACGTCTTGTTTTCAATTGAACATTAGCAGGACTTGGCGAAATTATCTTTAATTTTTGTTTTATTTGGAAAATTAAATGCGACACAACTGATATTTACCTATGTAGGCAATTCATGTAAACTACAAATATAGATCTAAAGACTAAATTCATACTAAGAGCTTGTAATACAAATTTCAATATATTTTGGAAAGAAAGTTTGTATTGGATTTTGAATTTATAAAAAGAAAGACAACCGACGTTTCGAATTGTTTGATTTACTTGTTAAAGGCACGGCGCAATTTTGTGTCCAGATATTTGTATTATGCATTCCGTTCCGTGTGGAATGTTTCAACGCAGAACTTTTATTTTATATTTATAATTATGGGTATTGCCAATGATTTAAATTTGGGTATATTCTATTTAATATTTTAACTATTATATACGGCATGATATTTGTTTTTGTCGCACCAGACCTTCTTTTTTTCAATTTATTATAGGTGGAATATAGAAATGGCCTGTTAATTATTAAAATATGAATTACAGCTGTGATTTGTTAAAATCCCTAAATTTGTTAAAGTACATTTTTATATTCTAAAAGTGTTTTCTTGTTAATGAACTGCTGCAATGCCCTGGTGCAATAAGCTATTGGTCAAAGGGATATAAAATACTCTATAAAATTAATATATTACAGTCAAATTCTAACACTAAAAACAGCTTTCGCGGATTATTTCGTTTGTAATTAAACTTGAATGAGCTGGTTAAATTCCTCTTTTTTAAATACATATATAAAGAATAACAAAAATATTAATTCTGTGAATGTATATTGGCATTAAATGAATAAAAGGTATAGGAAAATATATTCTACGCTTTGAGTTACAAACATTAAATTAATAGGTAAATAAACATCATGATATTATAATAAGTTTAAAAAAGAACACCGACACAGTGACGTAATAATCGGATATTAGCACAGGAAATGTTTCCCAGCCAGTAAAGATACGTTGATACTTTCATCGGGCGACTTTGGTTAACAACGTCATCGGGGTTAACACTGTTAGGCTGATGCGAACGAACTACGTCGAAGACAAATAACTTGATCACCTATGTTGACCTGCTTATCACTATGGCAAAATTGTAGTAAGAAATGTTCATGGGTGACGTAATCAATGAGGAATGACAGTGTGTATTAATATTGTATTCATTATTGAAAAGAACAATTAATGATTTCTGTAAATTGGGTTTTGACGCTGCTGATTTCGATGGAGCAGTTGTCAGATTGTGTTACTTAGTGCACTTACTCTGGCAATTGGCTGATTTTTGCCGACTCGCCGACTATTTTGTTTTTGTAGCTATACGAAAGAGCATCTCTTTATATAACTCATTACTAATTAATTAAATGCTTCTATTTCTATAAAAAAAGTAGCAAATATTCTGCACTACATTGTGTAATATCGATATCGTTAAGTATGCTGAAATTTTAATTGGGTATTTCTTTAAATTAAAGCCTGTCAGAAAAGGTGGACGGAAGCATTTGTGTTAGAACCATGTACGTTTCAAGATCCACTTTTTGTGTATGTTTCATGTTCCAATTGCAATCCTTTATAAACTATCATATATCAGATATAACTTTGTCTTGGCACATAAACTTAGTCGCCAAACTTAGTCAAGTCAAGTCAAATTGTCTAAATCGTTAACACTAGGTATGATCTGGTTAATTCCCTGATTAAGACAGCTGCTAATAATAACAACAAACATAATATGATAAACGTTTAAAATGCGCACAGTAAATACAAGTTTTGTGAGTCGTATTTACTGGGACGTGTATTGGTATATTTTATGCAATTTATACAAACACGTCATATCATTAAACTGAATTATAGTGATTCACTTTATGTAAATATTTAAAATATAACAATAAAGCTAATTAAAATGCAAATCTTATTCTGTTTGTAATGTTATAAAGGTATGCGTGCTAAAATACAATATCTTAAACTGACATATTCCATGTTTCTTAAATTAGGGCTTTTATCTAAATATCAGTCACGTATAAAAGAGGAAGTGGATAACACACTCAAACGTATTTTTATTTCCCGTTGTTATTTTAATTGTATTACTATATACAATAAAATAGTAAATTCAACACAGGCCTTGTTTTACTAAGCGTTAAAAACAATTCATATTGCCAGAATAAATATAAAATAATGCAATAACATGTTTATGGGTTGCTGTGTACGTGTCTGTTAGGTTAACTACTTATAACAAACCAAGAAATTGTCCTCTGCTCAGACGAGAAGTATATAATTCATGTGTTCACCGTAGGCGAAATAAGTGTATTATGACAACATTGCCTTGGAGAAATTTAAACCAATGTCTATTTCTCTGAAAAGGTTAAAAGGAATTTTGAAAATAGTTCGGAAACTTTTTTGTTACATCGATTTATGGAAATGAAATGTGTTTTCTTAAAGGACTTAATAGATATAGTCACTATTATAATACATGCTTAGTATCTGTGTATTTTTAATAATTCATAAAAAGGGTAGTAAGGGACTACTACACAGAGTCATATGGAATAAAGGATTCCTTTGGGATTATATAAATATCTTTTTTTAACTATAATTTGCATGTGAATTTACTGTTTATTTATCTAATATGTGTCATTGTTATTTTTCAAAATTATTTTACCTGCTCTTAATTACAGATGAAAAAAAAAATCTATGAAGAATTCTTTTAAAGCCAGCCAACAACCATATTTTACACAATGCCAACATTTTTTTATTGTATTTAGATAGAAAACTATAAATAGTACATTGTAAGTGTGAAACAGAGTGCAGTGCGTGACTAAACTGTATAAATATGAACAGGAAGCACATATTAACGTCATTTAAACCGGGGAATATTTCAATGTACAGATGTAATGTATTTGTATGTACTTTATATAAAAATATAAGTAAATGTTTGAGGAATTATTTTTCTAATGATTGTACCTTTACAAAAATAATGTATGTGACAGGATAAGTCAACATATTGAATAGTTAATCTGGAAAAACCAAGGCATGTTTTGAAGCTGACTAGCTTTTAATACTGATAGGCACCCTAATATATACACAGCTTAAAACGACAGAATAATTCCTCTTTATGAACACATCTTGTGTGAAGACAAGGCGATTAGTTTAAAGATTGAGGCAGGATCTGTTATGGATCTACACATTATAATGTACTTTGTAATTGATCTGAAAATGGATCCGTCGACTTTCTGTTGGGTTATCCGAATTGTATTGTACCCATTTGGATATGTGTTTTATTTAATACTTATTAATACGAAGCCGATTGCATGATTACGTACTTTTTATGTACCTCCTTTATGGCCAATATTCGCTGCTAGAATAAAGCTTATGAAACATTTCGTTGTATGTAATATACTAAATATTCTTTTGTGGTTTGTGTACAGCACAATTTTGTGAAAGAAAGGAAACACTAAAATAGAGTACTGCAGGTGACCAATAAGATCATGGAATAGATGGGTATAAGAGATCTGGAGGTCAGCAAACCAACGTATTATTTGATTAACGTACGGGTTTGTGAAGGTCAAGGCAGCGTCTGTCAGATAAACCAGCTTATTGATCGGAAATAGGCAGTACACGATCGTTGAAGGTAGGATCTCAACGAGAGAAAACATCGAGGGGATTTGTCAAGCAAGCATCTTTTTAAATCACAGAAATAAAAAAGAAAAACGACTTTATTAGTGTAGACGAGGTCTCAACCAACAAGTGTAATTGAGAGAATAATGAAATATTGTAACCAAAAAATACGCGTCTCTTTAATATATATGTTATATTTCTTTTAAAGAAAATACGAACAACTGATATTTTATTATATTTTAATGTGATTTATTTATGTACACATAACATAATATATCAGTGTCGGTCGTTGCGACTATACTTACTATAGTTTGCTTTATTGCGATTTCACTGTGTTTAAAACATCAATATATATTTTATTATGTTATCATCAGTAAATACACAGGTAGCTCAAATTCTGGCGATGATTTGATAAATGTATCATAACTTGAATTTATTATTTTCTGGCACATGGAACTATAACCGGTCAAACATAATATATTACTATATAATTTAAAATTAATATTAGACTCAAATAAAGCTTCTGGTTACTGCCAGCGGCTGCTACCTATTCTTTTAACTAAGTGAAAACCCAAAGCAAGTATTTTCTCGCGTCTGTCGATATGCCTAGTCGATAAACTTAATCTCAACATGATTGAATGAAATAATTTGCCTTTGTTTCATTCTTTATTGACCTATTTGTTTTACAAAGGTTCCATTCAGAAATTCAATATAATTATATACTTGACGTCAATTGTTTGGAGTTTATAAACTTAATACCCCCCTTTTGCACATTTTCAGGCTTGTCATGTACACTATATTATTTATATTATATTACATACTTGTATTACTATGTGTGACATAGACTAGTTTAATAACATCTATATACAAGGATTTCGTAGATACGTATGTAGAACAGGGAAATTCACTTAGAGACAGATATAACTTATGAAGTATATGTCAATCGAAAAACTATTCTTTTATATTTTTATTTTGCATCACTGAAGATATTAATTTTGTTAATAACACTTTCAGGTTATAAAATAATTTTCCTTTAAACTCTATGTCAACGATGCAGTTAAAATATATTTATTTTATAAATGAAAGAAAAAAAGTCTTTATACTAAGTTAAAAAGAGACTATTTTGGTATTCTTACAAAAACTCAAATAATAAAACTTTAATAGTCTTTAAATCTACTATAATATATGTAGTATAAATAACACTAAATGCATATTATATCTCGAATGTTCAAACGAAATTAAAAAAAAATTATCAATATAGTCTCTTGTTTACTCAGTATAATTGACTTTTTTCTTCTTTAATTTATTAAACAACTGTGATTATTAAATTATATATTAAACAAACGATTGAAGTCTTTCTTTGAGCTAGATGTGTTTTTTTTTATATTTTTTCCCCGCGTCGTTTGAAACATTTCTCCGTCTAACTAATATTATCTACAACTCAATAAATAATATCCAGATAAAACAGCTATCCGGTAAAATTAAAGAATGTAGAAAAGCTTCACGGATAGTATACTGCACAAGGCAAAATATCCTTAGCCGTCGTCCGAATACTTCAGACTTCAGGTATACCAAGCAACTTTTGTGTACTGCTAGTACATTTTATGAAATTTGGGAGCCACATTCCTCCGTCTATTTAGCTTGATTTATAGTCTATTGATGTCGAATAAGAGTGTTTTTATTTTTGTCTGGCCTACGATTTACCGATGATTTTGGATCGCGTCATAAGAGTCTTCTTTAATAATATACTATTTGGATATTTTATGTATATATTATAATATACAGTGAATGTATTTATTTAAGGAATATATTTAATTTACCTATTCGCTTAATTTTAATAATATATTGTGTCAAGTTATATTTGAACTCCATGATAATAATTGACAGGTAATTTAAGAAGTAGTGTGGATATAATGATAAAATTAGGAAAAGATATTCAATATACTTGAACAATTTACAATAAATACACGATTACAAGAACACTTGAACAGTTATAGGCCCAAAAGTTCAAGTAAAAAGAATCACATGACACTTACAGCAAAAATAATTACGTCTACAGAATCTTAATTCAGTTATCTTTCTAATTTTTCTCACCAATATTAACTTGCGATTGCTAAACGTCCCAGCTCAAATAAAACTGAAAAGTTAGCCTGGCTAGTTGGAACGAGATCTGCACAATTTATGAGTTGTTCAATCTTAAGTGCAATATTTTTCTTACACGTACCGCTGAATACTACTGGCATTGTGTTGGCGTTGTGTTCGAGGCGATCTCCTCATTCGTACGGTCTCTGCACACTGTGATTCCGGTGACACGAATACAAGGATTTCTTTACCGCTTACTTAGATGGAGTTTAGCAGATAAATTGGACATCAATGAATCGTGTTTATTTCCGCCTAATAGTGATGAATACCATCTATTTGTATCCACTCTTTTGTGTTAAGCATATAAATGACCATCTGACTGTTATTTATCCAGATACACTTTAAATGTTGGTAATTCTTCTGAAAAGAGATGCTAAATAGCATTTGAGAATCGGTATTTGCATTGATTCGTAAGCTGTCCTTGATAAAGTGAAATATTTTTCTGATCCAAATATGATCGGGCGTGTTTTCCTACGTCTTAAATTCAAGAAATACACCAGATTAAAAGCATTTTCTTGCTGGCACACGTCAACATGTTATGTATCGGATCGTAATCGTACTCGTTGATGTCAATAGCCTTATATCTACTCTCAGATAGTAATTGGTTTGACCAAAGCCATAGCTTTAATATTTCTTTGGTACTTCCATGAAATTCTGTATCTCAAATAATATAATTATATTATCCCTTCTTTTCAATTGAGATGTGAAGTAACAAAAGAATGCCAGCTCTTATACAAATCGAGAAATGCATAAAATGTCTCTTATACGTAACTATTTCAAAGTCAACAATATATTTGTTTTCCTTTGTGAAAATAAGGAAGCGTGACAAATGTTTTCTCGCGAGTTTTGAGATACTTTTCGGAACCGCTTCTTTTAGATGAGAAATTAGTTGGGAATTTTGTATTGTATCTATTTATGCTGCTTAGTATATTTTATATTTTAAGATAATATTTAAAGCACATGTTTAATTTTATAACCTCAATAGAGTTCGCTAATTAAAAATATAAGTATCAAATAAATTGACAAAAGGTTTAGGGTCATTTAAGCTGTATTAATATTAAACTTTAATTCTCAATCAATATTCTAACATTATAAAATGTTCTCTAGTTTAATTATTTTATAAATCAATTTAGGTGCAAAGTAAGAAAACATTCAAGGGAATTGCATTGTACAAAGTTATAAAAATGTAAACGTTATATTTAGTTTGATATAAAACATGTTTCAGATAGGTTTGTTTCGCTGTAGTACAAAAAACAGCGATTTCTACGAATATTTAAATATGGTCTCACCAGCTTATAATACTGGGTTCCAATTGGACAATCATTGAACTTCAAGTAGTAACATTATCGGATGTTAAATTGTTACCACTACTAAATAAAATAATCAACTTAGCTGAACACTGGAATAGGTCACGGTGTAATTTTATAAACTTGAATGCGAGCGATTTGGTGCCAATTATAATTATTATCGGTACCTTTATTTATTCACGGCTTCGGCGTCTTAAGTTATACTCCTCAACTGGGGGATCTATGGAGGCCACCATAAGACCTCCCACGCCCAACAATCTCTAGATATACAGTCAAAGAATTCTCTTTACTTGGAGGTACATCTTCATAATGTCGATCTTAGAAGTAACCAAACTTGTTATTTTCTGGGTTATTAGATTGCCCAGTAAAGTGGCGTATGAAATTGCAGTCAACACCTAACTGGTGTAATAGTATATTCATAAATACATTTCTAGTAAATCCATGTCTATAGTGCCAGTCATAATTAATGGGAGGCCACTTATAATAGTCCCGGCGATGTATTTTTTAGCTTCAGCGACTTTACGAGGGAAGAAAATTACGTTTCTGCATTTTTTTGTTATTTTTTAAATTCTTCAATTTTATCAACTTTTTGCACTGAGTTTAGACAGGCGAATGACGTGTCCACTAATTTTCATGACGGAGTTCTTCGTGTTTTTATCCCCTTCATTTAATCAGTCGAATTACAGAAACATACATTTCATTTACGTTTTATAAAATGGGGAGCATTTGGCAGTTTTTTTTTTCCAATTATGATAGATGCCCGCGAACATTGCGTCCTACAAATGACTTCCTTATAATTATTGGTAGCAAAATACGCGATCTATATAACTGCTTCATTGTGCCACCAACTTCGAATATACCTATGAAATTTCATATTAATGACCACAAAGGTCTTAAGGAGACAATATAATTGCAATATCTGTACTATTTAAGTGTATTGATTTTTCATTTTAAGTTGACACTGCTTACTAACTATTTCATATCTGTTTTGTATTGTTTGCATTATTAATATGGAATTAATATTGAATTAATTTTCAATAGATTTTCCCATGTAATTGTATTATTATTCTATGATATCTTATTTAATTTATGTATTTTAAAATAACATATTGTGTAGGGATTCAACTTAACATGTTGATTTGTATATTTATTTGTATTTTATGTTTTATTAATTAACGCAATTGGCATTATTGGGTCGTCTTTTGAAAAGTCTTTTATTACATTTATAAACAATATTTTTTATACTCATAAAACATCAAAATTAAGTAAGTAACATTTACAATTTATAATATTTTAATATTCGTAGCAATATAAATTAGCTAAAGCTCAGATAGAAATACGAATTTTAAATAATGTCAAAATAATAACATTATTATAGAAATATTTCCAAAACTTATTTCGTGGTATTTATTTATATTTGGTTTCAGGTAGGCTACTTTCTTTTCAGAATTCTATATCATAATATGTTAGTTAAATAAATATAGGTTCTTTAGTTTCTAATATTACTCTATTGGTGAGTATCGCTTAGCTACTCCTGGTGACATGCCTCTGATTGTTGGTTCGCTTTCAGCCTATTTGGACATACTTCCTCCGATGAAAACAACCTCCCAACAACAAGTACCACCATTACAGAAGCAAGTCCAGCCCGTTCCACCGCAAATTGACAGATCAACAGTACCACTGCAGTCAAATAGGCAACCTCATCAGCAGCCGCCAAATGACAACAACAGCCACAATGACCATCGCGATGAAAAGGCCCTGTTGGCCCAACAGGCTCAGCTACAGGCCAAGATTTTGAGCATACTCAACCCCACCGCGAGTACCGCTGGTGCCGTTGGTGCGGCCACTGGTGGATTGCAGAGTGGAGGTACAGGACTGGTTGGAGGCGGCATTCCAGGATTAGGCGGGGATATTAAGCGGCCCAGTGCAGTGCCACAGCAGGGCAGTGTTGCCGCGGTTGCTGCGGCTGCTATTGACAATCGGACAATTCAGAAGGCCCTAGATACCCTCTTCCAGGCGGGCCCCACGCCCATGGATACCGGCAAGGCGCCACAACAAAGTGGCGGTCCGCCTAGAGGAGTTGATGACTACTCGAATAATAGTGGTGTTGGAGCTGCTAGTCACCAACAAATCCAATCTGGTTACCAACAGCAGCAATTTGGCTCGCAACCAGGACGCTTTGGTGGTGGTGGTGGTGGTGGGGGACAGCAACAGCCTCATCCTGCCTCACAACAACCCCGATTCAACAGTCAAAGTCACTATGGTAACCAGTCGGCGCCGCCACAGCAACAGCCCTCCTCTCAACAGGGTAACGACTATGGTCGTCAACCACCGCTTGGTGCGAGTGCTGGGGGCTATGGGGGTTCTGGGGGTGGAAATCGGCCACCTCCGCAGCAACAGGGCGGTTACTATGACGGTAACCAAGGAGGTCACCAGCAGCCGCCTCAAAGTGGTGGTGGTGGTGGGGCGGTTCAAGGCTATAAGCAGCCACCGCCACCACAACAGCAAAAGGGGAATAATTCCTACATGCAACAGCAACAAGGGGGACCAGGGGGTATGTTTGGTGGGCCCAGAATGCGTCCTAATATGCCGCCACAACAACAACAACAACAGCAGGGCATGGCTCGGCCCAGATATTAGTTTTCTTGCAAAAATCCATTTTATCCAATTGCACCCTACTTTTAATTTATATGCTGTATTTTTTATCATATTAAAGGCATTTCGTGTGTTCTCATGTTATGTCACCTGACTTCCTTGTTCCAGTCGTATTTATTAGCCCATGATATACGTTTTGTGCATTTCACAATGACTGTTTTGTTTCACTGTTATCATCTCTATAACCGTGTTTATAAGGCACACTTAAGATTCATGCTGTTACTATTTGTGCATTTATTGCTAATCATATTCATAAATAAAGTGATGTGTCACAATATCTGTTTCTTGTATTATTTTATGTGATGGTTAACGTAATCTTTGAAAATATAAGGATTGTTTAGTTTGTTCGAATCTGTCGTTTGCTTTAACATAACAGTGTTTTAGTTAAATTAATATTCTGCACTGTCTGGGTATACTTATTCTTTCTAAGCGCGTGTCAGCAGCTGTCATGTCATTGTGTCTATTTTCAATAGTAGTTCTGGTAAGTTAAGTGTACAAGATATTAACGGGCGAGTGCGAGAACGTACGATTTTCGTGATCACGCCACTTATACTTAGTAACTCATACTAAGAGTCCAGATCTTCTGGAAGGTATTTATAATTAAATTTACAATTCTTAGCATATTTTAGGTAATTTCTCAGATAAAAAACCTTCAAACGTGGCTACATTAATATTGTAATACAGTTATGATGCACATGCGTGCATGGATTCGCGGAGTACCACAAGAAGGTTAATTTTAAAACAATTATTTAAGAACAATTATATAACTCAATTATACAACGACAATCCTTAAAATAAGGGGAATATCTATGTAACATTTTGGGACATTTAAGAGTTGACGTAGATCGTGATATAACAAATGCCAACTTATAATTTTCGTACGTGACTTAATGTTTCATTCACAATTTAGTGCCAGGAATTCAGATATAAATTTGTCCATGCTTATAATTTATATAAACTTTTAATGCTATTAACTTACTTGATTGATATAACATTATATTTTCAATCTGGCATCAGAATTACAAAGGTACAGTTTTTTAGTTATCCTGTTGATAAAAGGTTTATAACAAAATAATATCTAAATATAGATTTGAGTTATTACTATATTTGTGCAGACTACAAGCGATATGAAAATTACAGGAAATGAGGACTACATATTTAAAAACTTGCAAGCTTCCCTAATAAATAATCACATTTTGTTCAAAGCACCAAGAAAATATTCTCCTCTCATAACTAACACGTCACGCTAAATACCTCGATTCGTTGGGATGCCTGGAGGAATCATCCTTTACAATTTAACCTAAAGAATCTTTTTTTTAAGCTATACTTAGGTCGATTTATTTTATACTCACAAATTGGAGTATCGTCTTGACGAAAAACAGAATATGGAAACAATAGAAATTTCCTTTATTATATTAATTTAGCATTGAAATAAAGTCTTCCGTTTTCAGCTTGTTGCAATGTATATTTGCGCGAAGGTTAGCCGAATGACAGCCTAATTTATCAAAATTAGGAATCTTTTACTCTAGTATAATAGAATAGATTTGTTTTGTTCATATTGTACACAGTAGTAAGTTTCTCTGTTTATTACTTATGACATATGCATCTAACAGTTTTCGTAACAGTACCATTTACTAGTTAGCACACAATTGGACGGGCTATCAGGACGCAAGATTGAAATATCTTCGTTTGGAACCCTTCTTGGATGGAATCTCTGCGATGAGCATGTTCTAATTCGTGTATTTGGAGCATATAATACGCGATATAGTAAGTAGTATATATATCCCGTACCGTAATACCCTTTACCAGTAACTATTTATTCTGTTGATTAATTTTTCATGCGACGGTTACTTCGTTATTTCGAGATGTCACTCATGGACGCCGTTTAAGCGCGCTGTATAGTGATTACTATGCAAAGACCTGTGTACATTTTAAATACAGTAGTATGTACTTCACCTAAATAATGATTGATTGCAAAATATGAGTGGATTTAAAAAATCAATGATAAAATAAATAACCAGATAGTTTAAGTAGTTAATACAATAATACACACTAGATATATGTTGCGTATTTATTTCATTTGTAGGAAAACTTCCCTTTATTACTTTGAAGTAATACTATCAATAATAATATGCTTTCAAAACAAGGTATTTGTAATCTTAGCGTGATTGCTAGCACAGTATATAAATTGTGCCTACCTAAATATACAGTTGAGCGTAGAGGAGATCACTTAATAGCTTGATATGTAACGCGTTCACGCATCATTTTTAAAGCCAATTGTGTTTGCCTAACGTTAAGACTCCCAAGACTACTGCGGAGGCGCCTGTGGACACCTGAAACGATACAATTAGGCCAGACTGACGTTCCAAAATGTTTTAGGAATCCCCATGATTCATCTCGGTTGCATCGGTTTCTTTTAAGACAGCTGTCTAGGATCGGACACGTTGGAATTAACAGAATTAGGCCTGAGGGATCCTACACCTGGCAACTAATCATTTTCAACTTCACGCGCTATAAGAATCGATATTTAAGACTTTGCAATTACCCATTGTACAGCACTTAAAAACTGCAATCACATTGTGTGTCTATATTTAAGTGTGAAACGCGTCCCTATGAATAGGCCTTTATTCTCTTAACCTGTTCTAAGCAATAGGATAACACTGCTTAACGTTCCAAAAACCACGACCATATGAGGACCTACGTTCTCTTAACTTTAAAATCCAGAAGATGTCACAGGCCGTATTATGTCACACACAATCATACTCGTCAGCTTCACGTTTTCGTTCGGCATTACGAAACGGCTAGACGCCTAAAGAACACATGGCATTGACAAGGATCTCTTCTAGTTCTTGGCCGGGGGGGGGGAGGGGTCAGCGGCCTATCCCATCGAGAAACTGGAGACATTTTTTGCGGGGGGTTTTGGAAGATGGGTCGTAGATAGGTTTTTAAAAAGCATTTGACGCCTCGCGTTATTCTAACGTTACAAACACCCATATTGAACGTCGCTATTGTCTACACAACGTTGCAAATCTTCGATTTTCTGCTTTTTCTCATAACTGTTGGATGTTTTTTTTACTTTCACTTTATTTTTGAAAACGAGTTAGTTACCTACTGCTATACTAAGGTTATAGAGAATCAACCAGGCTTTTGTTTGCTTTCTTATCATTACTAAACCATATATATATATATAGATCTCTGGATCACATAAGGATCTTTTATAGAAGGACTCAGGTAATTTACATCTTGGTTTTGATATGGAGTACGCGCACTATAGGAAGGTCTATACTGGATTCTTTGTTTTTCTTTTCACACAACACAATCGCGTTATATAAGTATTCTAATAAGCTTTCGGGTATTTTTGCATTCCTTTGGCTTATATACAAATGAATTATTCCCATTTTTATTTTCATCATTACGAATCTTTCTGCCTGCAACCGGAAAATCTGGATGCCCACTTGATTACATGATCATTGAATTTATGAAGTTGTTTATCGAAAACATTTACAAAGGCGTTTGGTGTCACTGATGGAAGAAAATTGATACAACTGGTCTCAGACTCTAGTAACAACCTTTGAAAATAGATCACTTGAGGGTTGTGTGCGTTTGACAAATAATGAAACATTAGTGTTTTGTATTAAAATGTTGTCATTACGTATTTATTATAAGTGTTTTGTTATATTTTTCATATAATTCTAAAAAATGATACATTTAAAAAAAGGAAGACTAACATTTTAGTGATTATATAGCTACTAACAGTCATCTCGTGTTACTTCTTCAAAAGCTAGTACTACTTGATATGCATGTATTGAATACGCCATTGTCAGTTTATATTCATTTCTTTGTAGATACATATTTTTTGTTTCATTTTTACAACTTAAAAGCGATTTATTTTCCGCTAAACTAGAGAAACGCAGTTCAAAACCAGATTTGAATGGCTGCATTAAGCCTTCAGTGCTTCGTTATGGAAATGCTATTTTATTTACATTTAACTTATCGTCAATGAATATACAATATGTATATATATATATTATTAAACTAGTAACAACTGGATTTTAAATATAATAACGATATCCCTGTACAAACGTGTGATTTACTTTTAGAACATTATAAATAATTGTAACTACATTATATATGCAACTATTGAATGCGATTATTTGTACAACTCAAAATGCTTAACGAATTGACATTTATAATATATATGTCGTAAGTTGATTAGTGCGTTGTACATGGTGACCATTAAAGTTTGGGCTATCTACATAATTGAATTTGTAATATTAACACTATTAAATATAATATAAATAATGATTGGAAGCATAAGAAAAGCACATGTGTAGTAAATATATCATTTTAAAATGATAACGAAAATGAATTAAAATGTCCCACAACAATACAATATTATCGATTACATTTGGATTTTAATAAATTTTACTGCAATCCAGGCATAATCGACTATTTCGTTTAGCTGGTAAGAAAAGAGTTGTCATAGGTGACAGTTTATATAAAGGTAAAAATACGGAAACGATTGTTTTATAATAAAATGTTAGTAAATTGCGTGTTATCAATACTTGTCTTATATTTGTGCTTCAATTTTCTTTTTACTAATTGCTTCATATTAATTGAGGTCGACAAGAGATTTCAATTTAGTAAGCCCGACTTATATACGGAAAGTGTATTAAGTACTTCCTAGTTTATTTGTCAAATAATTTGCCCGTTCAAGTGCTTCGGCAATTTTGTTACTACCGAGAAATAGTTCAGCAGTCTTAGACAAAACAACTTTTC
>JAYRBW010115445.1:0-17615 GCA_036023295.1 Invenusta paracnida
CATAAACATAGTATGATGTATCATTACCTTATCACACATCATGTTTGATACTCAACTAAAACATCGTTCCGCAATGTTGGTTGTAGGCCAGAGTCAGGCAGGCAAGTCAACATTTGTTGAAAAATTAATTAAACATAGAGATGTGCTTTTCGATATTCCTCCTTACACAATGGGCTGGGCTGCCTGACTCATTTGACATTATGAAGCCTAATGACATGATAATATTGGATGATTTGATGATGGAGGCAGAAAATTTCAAGGTAGTCAGTAATCTGTTTACTCGACTTGTACACTGTAGACCATGCACGCTGATTCCAATTACTAAAAATTTATACAGTGGTGGTAAAGAGAACCGTACTCGCTCACTCAATAGCCAGTATATCGTGCTCTTCAAATCCCTAAGAGACGCCAGTCAGATTGAATGCCTGTCCAGACAAATGTACCCAGGGCAAAGGGTTTCCTCACTGGTTCCTATAAGGATGCCGTAAATATACGCCTACATTCTTACCTATTTCTGGACCTCCATCAAAATATCCCCTAGGAATTACGTGTTCGTACCTGTATTCTACCTAATGATATACCGCAGCGTCTATATGTTTTACCAAAGTCATCTCTTGCACTGGCCTATAAACAAAAGTAGATGATATCCCCTCATCAAACTACATAAACATTGCTAGTATTGATATGTCTGGACATTTTCTCTGCAAACTTTCCAAAGCTGGAGAGAGTAACAAAGAGAGGAGGAAATTAATTAAGCAAACAAGTAGTAGACATTGAAAAATATCGTTGCGCTAGTGTACAATATACTTAATGATATTATGAAACAAAATATTATCATTCCAGCTTTATACATAGTAATATATCAATTTGTCTAGTATAAAAACATAGAGTAATATGTATTTATATTGCTTTTTATTTATGATACACGAATTAAACAGTCACCAAACAATTATGACTAAAATTGTACAGTTGTTGTAATTAATGTTTATTAATAAGTAAAATTATAAACATAAAGCTAGGAAGATTATTACTAATGATTACAAATTATTATAAATGACATATAGCAGCATCGCTGTGCACTTTACATATTTCATTCATTATATTTTATTCTTATTAGGTCTTCTGATATTCTGTTTATATTTATATTTCCTTGTTTTCACTTAATTTAAGCATCTGTTAAAATATTTTTTTGTATTATGAATTTTGATACTTACAAACTAAAAATTACTTATACTAGGTATAGCAGGGAAAATTCTTCTATATACCCGTATTTTTAGAGTAATTATATTCTAGTTGCGGCATAGTCAAAAAATAAATGGCACTACTATTAAAAAATATCACAGTTCATTTTGCAACATAAAAATATTTATTGTTTAATAAAACACAAATTTAAGTTTATATGTTTTGTATAATTAGAGTATATTAATATAATCGTCAATGATGGAATGTATTTGTTAAATGTTTTGATACTGAAGTTTATTTTATTATCAGAACTAAATTTAAAAACTTATTGAGAAATCATTAAAATTTAACTTCTCAATTATTAAAATATGTATTAAAAAATTATTAATCTAAATATAAAAAATACCATATATGAATATTAATGTTAATGTTAGATATACAGAACTAAAATAAATAGTACAATAATACAAACAATTATCAAAGGACCATCAGCTTCATCAAAGCTTATAAAAAAATTGTCTTTGAAATACTCATTCAGATAGGTATATAGTAGCATGGGGAAGAATTTCATATTGCAAGAGGGCTGATTGCTTTTGTCATCAACAAGAAACTCTTTATTCTGCTGACTCGGAAAAACACATAGTAAAGGGATTAACCACATTATCAACTAAATTTTAACTTATTGAAGTCCCAAATGTAGTCCATCAAATATCTTTCTGTATGGTCTTTTCGTTTATCATTTCACCAGTAGTATAGCTGTAGTAATATTTTTAATAAATGAACATCATGTTAACAGGATTCTTTCAGAATTTACTATTTTCTTGATATTTGTTGTTTCTCTGTGTTTAAACAAAACTCTTCTTATTTGTAATTTCACAAGAAAAAATTATAAAATCCATTTCCATTTTTTCTTCAAACCAATCCATAAACCCCTTGACAATTAACAATCATTTCTTAAATCTTGTATTCCTTTGTTTGCTGAAATGTATTTAAAACTGCCAATTTCAAAAGTTAGTATTTGTTTACGAAGAAAAACATTAATAAATGTCAAAATCCATGAAATACATATATTCTCTTCGGGACGTTTATAGTATTCGTTCAAAATAAAATACAATATATATATATATTAGGTATATCTAATATCTGTTAAATAAATTGTATTGAATTTTGGAATACATATTTATTTTTGAGTAAGCATCGTAGGTATATAAACTGGAATTTTAAACATAGTACCTAACAGTTTCTGAATAATAGACATAAAAATGGAACATATTTTACTCAATCCTAAGACCGTGTGTAGCACTAAAAGAGATACCAAAACGAACATTATCGATTATAAATAAAACACCAGAAAAATCAATATATATCTATAGATTTCTCTGTAAAACAATGTGTTAAGCATATAAGCATAGAGTAATAATGCTAATAGTTATTATTACTCTTTGGTGTTAAGTAATACATTGCCCAATAATGTGACGAGTAGTTCAACAATTTCAAATTTTCTCACAAATATACAACAAAAGTAAATGAAAAGTAATACTTATGTTTAAAGTTTATTACATGTACTCAAGAAACAAAAGTTGGAGCAATTAAATATCTCACTTTTATGCTACACATGCATAAACCTTCTGTTTGCAATAAAATAATCCATTTGAAAATCCTTCATTATTCAATATATCCGCATTGCTTCATGTGCTTCCATATCCCCACAGTCTCACAGTTTTAAAACTTTTATCATTTAGTTAAACGGGAAGATTTTGTGACATATGCCAATGAAAAATGATCAAACATATCTTTTAATCAAAAGTAAAAATTATTTAAATTTAATTTTTTCGAAAAATAATAGTTACATAATTAAAAGTATACAGTTTTTACCCAAAAAATTATTGTAGTTAATAAATAATTACAAAAACATACTAACTCAATCTGAATTTCCTATCGATTTCTAGAAAGATAAACATTAATTAAATAATAAAGCATGTTTTTCTGATGTTTGATAAAAGGTGCATTTTAAAGTGAGGGAATGTGACCACCTTTTTGAATAAATAATAGTAAATATTGTCTCTAAATATTAATTTTGCATAGTACGTGGTACCTTTTACTATCTTTAAAAATACAAACAATTTTGCCTATCATATTACATCAATATGTTACCACAACAAGATTACCCAAAAACACACCTTAATCTTCCTTCATCATATACATATCATAGAATGTATAAGCTATCTCTACGATACCTATATACATATATTATACTCATCTACATAGATTATAAATACCTATCTGCAGTGGCTCACATATAAACATTACCTACAACTATACTTTCTTCCTTGTAATGATCTTATCTATTTTTGTACTAAACTAAAATTACCTAATAAACTTATAATTATATTAATAAGTAATATAATAATATCTTATAATAATGTTTACTATGTACCAACAAGTTTATTATGCTTAAGTGCAGTATTAATGTTAAAATTTGTACCTTTAACATTATATATACATTTATAAATGTATCATTTAGGAACTCATTCCAGTTATTCTCATATGTAAAATAAGTTCTAACTACTAGTGTTGAAACCTCAATAGGGCACACGCCTCCCTCAGTGGAGTGTGTTTTTAAAAGTTATTTTTTACTCCATATTTCGTAAGTATTAAATTATATAAGCTCGAATAAAATATGTGACTAGATGCTATCCGCCCCCCCCTCAGTCAAAATTCACGCTACGACACTGACTACATAATAATAATAACAATAAATGTATATTTGGAGAATTCAAATGTACAAATGGGAATCCTGCACATTGGACAAAAGGCAGCAGAAAGATTATAGGTAAAAACGAAAAACATATAGTGTTGCATAATAATGTAATAGATGTGGAATTACATAATATTAAAGAAAGAAGCAATAATGTAAAAGTGCTAATAAAGAAAAATGGTAGCGCGACTCAGGGGGATTTAGGAGTAGAGGGTATTGTTATACCGAGCGGTACAGCTGGGAATGAACGAGGTCCGAAATCGTTGAGTTTTTGCGGGGGGTTGAGTGGGTCGTCTGGTGCGTGTGGATAACGAGGGAAGAAGGGAGAAGAGTTTGTTGTTTCTGTTTTGTAGGATTTTACTCTATAGTTTGTTAGCAGCTTGGTGACGGCGAGATGTCAAAGAGGAGAAGTTAGTACAATTGCAGGGGGGATCGGTGATCTTAAAAACGACAGATAAGGCGGTGGGCTCTGTTTTGCACTCAGTCGAGTTTGATTTGAAGATGGAGAGGGAGGTTGGAGAAGAGAGGCGATGCGTACTCTAAGATGGATCTCATTATGCCGAAATAGGTGGACCGTAGATCAGAGTCGTTGAGGAAAGGTCGGAGAACTCGGAGTGCATACATTCGTGTATAGAGGCTGTTTTAATAATGGATTCAACGTGAGAGTTGAACTTAGTATCGTCGCTGAGGATGAAGCCAAGTAACTTGGCATGGTTGACAAGTGTAACTTCGGGAATGTTAATGGGTCTAGCTGTAACTCTTCTTTTGATAAACATGGTTTTACTCTTTTTAATGTTGAGGTCGAGGTTGGTGGTTGATGACCAGCGTAGTATGTTGTTGTGTTCGTCCAGTACGTTACATTGGGGATCAGAGGAGTTGAGTTGAACTGGGACGCATAGTGTTGTGTGATCGTCGATGTATGCTGATGCAGGAAGTGACGTGGACGGGGTGTAACGTGCTGTCGACCATGCAGAACAGAGCGGGGCACAGGACCGAACCCTGGGGAACACCTGAGGTGACGGTGACAGAGCTGCTACTTGAGTTGCCGATGTGCGTTGTATATATATATACTACCTATATATGTTAGCGCATTATACATTTATTTCTTATTAATATATACCTACCTATTAATATTCTTTGGTATATTTAAGTCATATCACCTACATTCTATGTATCAGGGTGAAGTACCCCTGATGTATTGTCTCTAGTATTACCTTGCAAGGTAATTACCTCCAAGCTTGGTCACCCCTACAATTTGTATTTCATTGTTTATGTTTGATAATAATAGTAACTAGAAATAAATAATTATTATAAAATAGTGCTAAATTTTAAAGTTTGTTTTTTGGGAAGTAGCAGAAGTTTGGCTTTAATTAATTATTAAAAAATCACAGCAAAAATGCGGGCGGGAAAGCTTTCGGAGACCATCCCTCCTCAGTATGGATAAGACTGATGATTATTCAGTTTATTACCCACTTAATAACTTTAAAGAAGCATATATTGATTTTAACATTTTAGACTTTGATCGATGGTAATTTTAGCTAATTATTTTATAGGTGAAAATGTTCGATGAATTTTACATAAAAAATGAAGCTTTGATTTATAGAAGTACCAATAGTAACGTTGAGTGTGTGAACTACGTTAAAGGTTAATAAATACCATTGAACAGTATACGTACGTTCCGAAACTGGAACACCCTAAGAGTAACTACAGTATATCTTTCCCAATAATGTGCAGATAACAAATTTGAAGATGAACACCTCATATAAAAATGTAGATTATTTTCTTTTACATCAATGTTTACGTTTGGTTATGATGACACCATCAAATATCCCAAATAATTATTTTCTTTAAGGGTGTTATCACAAGCGAAAAGATAGAAGGAATACATATAACTCACACGCTTCCAATGTGAATGTTTAAATGGGATGACATGTGCACCTTCAAATTTTCCTAATGTTAATTTATATTTTTAATAAATTACTGAAGGATTAAGAAAAACATACAAATACAGCGATCCAAAATTATCTAGAATGTATATACAATCCTGCAAATCAACTAAGTCACATACAATGCTGATAACCGATTTTAGATGAAATTTAATATAGTGCATAGAAAACAATTAGAATGATTTTACTTATATACTTATTTTTTCAACATTTAGTATAGATTAATTATAAATATATTACCGTCAAGATTAACAAATATAGTTCCAATGTCATTAGGAAGTATACTCAAATTTAAAGTAATTAAATGTATGACTAATAAGTTCATTGAGTTTTAAATCAAACTTTGAGGTAATGACTCATCTTTTCTGAATATATTTAAATTGAAGAGCACTAAATCCGATAAATACTCATTAAAGCTTAAGTAATACTTTAAGAGCATACACACTAATATCGGATAAATTCGTGGATCAAATGATATTAAATAAAATACATGCGAGACTGCTTAAAAGCTATAATAATTTATTAATTATAATGAAATAAATTATTATACGTATAATCGTAAGTTATTTAAGTCTCTATGACAACGGAAAACTATATAAATACATATCTATGAAATATATGAGCAGCTAAGATCCAGTTTCACTAATTAGATGTGGCATTTAAAGACAGATAAAAAAGTCAACTTTCAGTTGTAATTTTTTATATAACAGTATTGCAAAATTATTATTTGTCTAGTAAATTCTGCACTGAAACAAGTTTGGTTATAACTGCAGAATATATGCAATAAGAATATAATATTTGGTGAGAAACAAATATTATTTGTGTAGCTGCACAACAATAAATAGGAATGTGAAACATATTATTAAGTATAAATATACTATACTACTGATACAACATAGCAGTAGTAAAACATTAAAACTTCAATAATAAAAATACTTTTTCAAGGGAAAGTAATATCTTAGAAGGAAATAAAATCATAATACAATACAAACAGATCTGATTGATGGAGAAGATTGGTACATAAATTCAAGTAAAAGACGTATGCAGTGTGTGTGTGTGTGTGTGGGAGGGTGTAAACTATAATCACAATTTTATACCATAAAGTTTAAGAGTATTTGCAAAGCAAACTCGTAGAACGTCATTAACACTGACACGACGAATGGAAGCAACTTCTTGGGCCACAGTTGCGGCAAACCAAGGCTGCGACTTTGTCAACTCAAATGTAGGAATCTGAAAATATGAATGATTGAATAGAACATATAAATATATGTGCTGCTTATTAATAAACTATTAATGTACATAACCAATGATGAAACAAGTCACAGAATAACGTATTAGAAATGGTATTGTAATCCTTAAAATAGTATAAATATAAGTACTCGTCGAATTATGGTGAAGTAAAACTTTACATGAAATATAATAAATTATAAGAAACCATATTAATTATAGTATATAAGTATATACCATAATACTATAAAAACAACGCTCTGACTATATAGGGAACATTATAAATCTACTTACTCATCTCCGATTATTTCTAATAAAAAAAGTAAACACAAATAAATAAACAGAGCACATATTTGGCTGCAGTGTAATATTTCATAATATACCTAAGATGTCAAATACAACAGAGCATATATTTAAAAATAGCTTCAATTGACTGAAGTGAATGTTTTCAATGAAATAACTTTTTAGGCAAAGAATAACTCAAAACGATTATTTCCATTTAAAAGATATAACATGTCAAAAATGATTTACTTTATGATAAATGAATTACAGCTAAAATATACATTGACCTATATATTAACCTTTAGTGATATGCAAAATTCTATACCCTTTAATTGACACGCACCTTTGAAACAAATTAATATTTTCCTCGCCGTAGCGTTAAAGAAACTAGATCCAAACTCGTGGTATGTTAATGAATCTCATTACAGAAATATAAAAATGTTTAACTACGATTGTAACAGATTACATTTTGTTTATCTGAGCTTCTAATTCGGTTCTTAAACACTAAACAAAAGGCACATAGCACTGGGTAATCGTTTCACACGTTGACAAACAGATTTCAACAGATTACGTACTGGAGTTAGTTTTTCGATTTTATGCTATGGATCCTCATCAAACATAGACAAGAAAACAAGGGTGAGAAGAGTGAATGCACAGGGTCGTTTAAATAATATATTATTATGCTATTAAACTTTTCACAGATATAATAAATAAGGATAATCCGTATACTACTCAAAAACTAAAGTAGTAGAATATACATAAACATTACTTCAAAACATGAAAAGTATAAAACATTTCAACACACTCCTTGGGGAAGGAAATAGGGTGCATCGGTCTCAATGAGCAGCTTGTCGAGAGGGATGTTTGCCGCTACCGAACGGACTAATCGTGACTTTGCATTGGACCAGGTAATGAGTGGAGTGATACCGAGCATAGCGTTGGGGAAGGCTGTGATCCAGCGTAGGGCACACGACCAGTCGCGTGTGAAGCAGTGTACATGCATGCGCTGATTGCGGGGACAAAGCTGTGGACAGGAAGGCAATTAGAGGAATGACATCACTGAAATATAGGTCTTATAAATTATTTTTACATATTATATAAAAATGTACAATTGTATTTTAAAAAGCCTGTATGGCGAAAAACGTGGTTTATCAATGTAGTATCTTTCAGTAATCTAATTTTACATAACCCAAGGATCTAACGTAAGGGAACTACTGTAACTACCGTAGAGATCTAACATAAGAGACCTACAGCAGGGATATCTTCAACTATCGTACATGCATGATATAATAGTATAATCCCAAGATGTTTATTATTTTTAGTAACAAATATACATAAAATAAGTCGGCTTCTATTTTTAGAAATTTGACTATTTCGTCAGTGAGATACCGTACCGGCTTTATGAGAATTTGAATGAGGCCTCTATATTCTACATGAAAGCAGACAAACAAACAGACAGAAGCTCACCCTCTGAAGCGCTTGGATGAGGTCGGAGTCAGCATCCCTCGTGCAGGCAGCTCTCTCTCCTTCTCGACAATGGATCACTAGGGGGAGTTGTCGCTCGACCGCCAGCTTCACTTGGATTTCGAGGACCTCAAGCTGCCGGTCCGCCTGTGTGTAGTGGCTTGTATGAGATGGAAAGGAAAAAGACTGTAATTAAGAGGAATGAGGGGCATAAACACAAAAAAGTTGCGAAAAAGACAGATACGCAATATACAAAGTTTATGTTATAATAAAATGTTCCCTAATATATAAAACACCCATTTCGAAAACAGAAAGTTATCTTTGACATTGTCAGGCTGGTTAACGTACAAATTAATACATTTTGGAAATCAATTTTTAATGACGCCTAATAATACAAATGCATAATTTATATTAATATACTTCACAAACCCATCTCTTTATTATGACAACAACACTCCTTCTACAGTCCTCTCACTAAGCATCAAACCGATAATTTCCACTACTGACTAGCAAATAGTATATTGTAGAAAACAGTAAACAACGGGGACTCACTCCTGCGAATAATCAAGACCGATCTCTCCCAAGGCGACAACCTGGTTAGACAGATTATCGAGACAGGTGGTAAGCCGCTTCAGGACGTTATCATCCCACTTGCCGACTCGCTTTGGATGGACACCGAATGCGAACCAAATACCTGGTTCCCCTCTAAGCATGCGGACATAGCGATCTACAATGTGAGTGTAAGATAGTAATAACATAACATTTTACGGATTCGTTATCAGTAACCCAAAACTTCGATTTACTTTTCGAACTTTACACAAAAAATAAGTCGAAAATATGTTAATTATCCGAGTTTTAATACTACTCTTTATAGAGCAGTACTATGTGACGAAATATTTCAAATGCTAGGCTTTTAGACCAAAATAAAATTTGCATCGTGTAACCAAAGAAAATGATAATACAGAATACAATAAAATAAACGAATAATTTTCACAATAAGCACATAAGTACCTATATTAAACTGATAAATACAAACTGAAGAATACATATAAAAAAGTACAGAAATATTTGATTTAGATGAATATAAGAGTGCACACAATAATATACAACAGGGTGTCTACTGAGAATTGAATGTCAAATTCCAGGTTATAAGGAGATTACTGTATTTTTTTCAGATAATCTTTTAATATTTAATCTTACCAAAATTTTAATACAAAAGAGTAGGTATGCTAGTTTAACATATCTATTATTAATAGCTGCTAATAATAATTATACCTGCGGTGTATTTAATATACTATCTCGCAAAAGCTTTCTCAGATGCACCCCAAGCGAGGCTTTTTTACAGATAAAATTTGGGTTAAATATAAGATCAATTTCTAATATTTACATATCAAAATAATAATCAAAAATAAATATCAATTTAATTACTATGCTGTCAAGGGATATACACCTTTTCTACTCTATTATTCAGGGGGTCCATAGTATTCCATTAAAAAAATTCAAATATATTTTACAGTATTTAAGTATATTATTATATTGGAATAAGAGATGTAAAAGTACATTATAACAGATCACTGAGGAAGTATATGTGTAAGTATATGTGTAAGTAACAATGTATATTCAAGTATATAAAGTAATGTATGTATAGACACATGATATTGAAAATGTGTACTGAGCTTTGAACAAAAATGAACATGTAGAGGTGGTCGCATTTTATTGAGCAGGCATGTATATTATAATTGAAAACAAAGAAGATACTATAATAACATGATCTTAATTTGTTAATATATATTAATTTATAATTTATATATATAGGTATATATATAATAGTTAATAAATAAATATATTATATATTTGTGCGAAGTTAATAAATAAGTAAATATGTATCATATATTTGTGTGAAGCACAACATTTTTTAAAGTTTAATTATGGCTAAAGTTGTTTTACCAAAAAATATATTTTTCAATTCTAATATTGACAAAATTGAAGTATATTTAAGTATAATAGCCATTATTATATGGGGTGAATTATAATTTATATGAGATGAATGTTTGTTGAAACTTTTATGCATAAATTGATAACATTAATGGTAATTGTCTATTTAAAATATAAATACTACCGTTCTGTAAAACAATATAATTTATATAATAATAATCCACACAATATATTAAAAATTGAAAATATAGCAGCTTACAGTCGCTAAAATATTCTTTTTATATTTAAATGGCATTATTAAGATATAACAGTTATATATTTGACATTTTCATGCCAAATATATGTAGATGTAGATAAATAAATAATTACAATTCAATTAATGTATATCTATTATTTATTAAGAGAGGTGCCAAAACCAGAGCACATCGGCAGAACAATCTGGACAAAAACTTTTATTTTTTTCAACAAACTCATCAATCTCAAAGAATCTCGAAACGAAAATTAACTTTCGTCAATGCAAGACTCAACGATGAACAAAATCCCATGACCTGGGGGAAAAACATCAATGTGTTATTCAATAGCAAGCGCCCTGTCCAGGTAAAATACAATCTTACCCTTCTAGAAGGCACCTGGCTCAGCCATAACGACACGGTCAACACGCTATATAAATATTTTAGCTCTGTAACTAATACTTCTTCCACTCCAGAATCTGAATCTCATCTTTCGGACGGTACTGGTATCCCGCCACCTACCAAAGAAGAAATTCTTCTTCATCTTTCCAACCTCAGAATGAACAGCACACCAGGCCTATCAGCTATCCCATCATGGCTACTCAAATATGGGAAAGACTCTATCATCGAGCCCCCGTCAAGGACATCATCGACAAGATTTATTGTACCCTGATTTTTTCTGTTGCCTGGAAATCTGCTAAAAGTTCTTCCAATTCCCAAAAATTCATCACCAAGCACATCAGCTGACTTTCGTCCTATCTCTCTTCTTGACATAATTTCCAAAATATGCGAAAAACTATTTGCAACCAATACCAGGAACGGTTTGATCCCCCAAATCAACATGCTTATGTTCCTAAAGGAGGCACAGCAAATGCACTAATATCCATCTTTGATAAATGGACGCAGTCCTTAGACAGTGGTTCACCCTACATCACGACCATAATTGACATGTCCAAGGCTTTCGACAAAATGTATCCTGCTCTCCTTCTACAAAAATAAATCGCCTGCAATGTCGAGCTTACCTTGATTACTCTCACCCAAAGCTTCCTTAAAGAGAGGATTCAACGGGTCAGCTATAACAATGCTGTATCTCATCCTAGAGAAGTGACAGGAGGCGGCCTTGTGCCCTATGTGCAACACAACATTTACGCCGATGATATTACCATATCAATTGCAGAAAGTCATGATGGAAGTAACAAGCTCCTCTAGTCCCACATTGCCATGTCATCAGTTCTTCAATGGTGCAATAACAACAACATGGTACTCAGTACAAGTAAAACCTTGGAATTAATCATCAGTATACGTTGGAACCACAGCGTGAGTCCAGTTTCCATCAATGGTGAAGAAATCCAGAAGGTCAAAATGACTAAGCTGCTGTGAATCAGTTGACAATCACCTCAACTTCCGAGTGCATATCCTCAACTGTCGCAGGAAAGCCAACTAAAGAATTTTCGGTCTACACATCTTCAGCCGACATGGAGATGACACAAAGGACTTACTCCAGATTTACTGCAGCTTCGTCAGAAGCATTTTTGAATATGCCGCTCCAGCCCGATATTACTTCATCTTTAAAGACCTGCAAATCATTATCGAACGTGTCGAACACTGTGCCCTCCATATCATCTTCCCCGATCTTCCCTACTCTGTCGCCCTCAATAAAGTTAACATGATCCCGATCACCAATCACCTTACTTCCCTCACTTTGGCCCATCTCCGAAAAATGTCAAAAAACGATAATCCGCTTCAACACACCAACTATTTTCCACCACTACAAGGAGCCTCCAGTCAAAGAAGCACCCGGTTTTAGAGTCTTTATAAGATCCCAGCTCACAAGACATCCTTCAGAGCCAAATCTTTCATCATTGCCGCGTGTCAACTTCATAACACTGACATCTCCCGCCACTGACAATCTTTTTATCTTCTACCCATTTTGTATCATACATATCTGTTACCTCTCCCCTTTATGTAATCACAAATGCTTTATTGTCATTTAGTGTTACTAACACTTATCTCTTTCTCTCTCTGTATATTATCTCTCACTATATAATACTTCTTTAAATGTATTTAATTGAAACAGTCTATTCAACACAAAAACACACGAAATTACAAAGTTGAATACATAAAGACGTACTTCAATGGTAGAACCTCTTCAGTGACAGATCCAGGGAGGGGCTCAGTGCGCCCTTTCAGTTTAATTTTCATGGTGCCTTCTTGTTTTAAAATTACACCACTAATAAATGACTATATATTATACATTCCCATTATTACCCGTTCCCATTATATATTCCCATTATACATTCCCATCATTCCCATTTCTTTACACTCCATACATGTATGAAGTCTTTAGAATTATGCATATTAGTTGATTAAAGTTCATTTATGAGTCATAGTATAGTAGTCACATGTATATCTATTACACTAATGAATGTTCGTTAAAGCTAATCAATCAGTCCTACTATAGGTGGCACTATAATAACATTTTTTAACATTTTGTTAATACTAACAATAGAAGGTTAATTCATAGAAATTAAACAATATATACATAGAATATTTCCATTAAAAATGTTGTGCATTTTGCGATTGTGGTCAACATATATATTACTTCAAAAAACTAAGTAGATGACAACTTATTATATCAAAAGAAAAATATCAATCTTATATATTTACTATTTTTATATCTTAGTAATTAAAAATCTAGAAAGGGTCTGTATTTTTTACCACAAACTAACTTTTTCAAATTAGTAAGTCATTTTTAACAATTATATGTTTTAGGTAAAAAGTAAAACATATCGGTAGGTAAATTATAATAATTCTCAAACAAATAGAGGTGGTTAAATCTGATTTTATCCTTACATGAAACAGAAATATATTTTCCCAAAAAGTTAATTTTCATAATACATAATCAGCTTTTGAAGTGAAAAACTATAACATATTCCGCATTAGGTTTAATTATAAGGTATTATGCACATAACTAAAAATTTGTGTTTATAATATATGTCCATTTTATTACAAGAAACATATTACAATTTTATCAATCAATAATTAATAAATAAATATTAATTTTTACAAATAAATATTTAGATGTTTTATAAATAACATTTAATTAGTAACGAAATAAGAGTCCAAATTGCCGAGTTATTATAATAAAAAATATACAAGTATAACAATTAATATAAACGAACTGTTTCAAACTTACTATCCTCCACAGATTTCAACTTTTCGCTGGTGATGAATTCAGCGAAATATTTCCCGTAAGCATTGTTCTCCTTTGATTTCTCCAACATCTTGGGACTGGCATCGAGACTATCAGTGTTCTTGAAGCCTAGTTTCCGCATCTAGATTTGTTTGTTAATAGACTAAATATCAGATTTGGGGACTTTTTAGTTTTCCTTATAATTGTCTAAAATACAATTTATATCCATCCTTTAAAAATGAAATGAATTATACTAACTGACATAAAGTAGTTTATAATAATGTTATTGTTGAACCAAGTTTCGTATTTTGTACTGTTTAGAAGCATTAATATGAATTTATATTAATTTCTGAAAAATATTAATAATTAATATAATTAATCAAGTAGAGATAGTCAATATTTAATAAAACGAATTTTAATGAGAAAGAGAAAAGCCAAGACATATTGGTACATAATTATTTAATAATTGTAATATAATTAATTAATTAAATAAATGAAAATAGAAATTATATTTTTAAATATTTAAAAAATTAATTTTTTGGTGTTGAACATACACGTTTTATAAATTATTTTAAGTAGAGAAAATAATTTTTTTATAGCACTCCGCAATATTAAGAGTAATATTTTAGTTGTATAATAAGATGTATAACGTTGAAATGTGAAATAATTATCAAAAGTTATATATATATTTATTTCAATTAAACAAAGCTTATATATTTAATATTAAATAATCTAATTAATAAGAAAACTAGAATTGCATATCTAACTTTATAATTGTTAACTTGATTACTTTGACATATGATGCGCTTAATAGCCCTCACAAAATTTAATATTAAAGAATATAGTATGACATTATTTAACATTAAAATTTAAACTTTGCCAGATAAGGAAAAATTGAGCGAATAACTAGACTCTGCTCAAGGAATATGCAAATGAATTTGATACGTACAAACTCTACTCCTTATACAAGTTTCATACGGAGAGAAATGTCCAACATACCTTATTCCCCAAAAGACCGGTACCTGCACCGATGTCCAGAATAAGAGAGTTCTTGTTGTCGATGTTTTCGTACGCCTTAAGTGCAATGCTATTCACATGTTTGTAGCCGTGCAGAGGTTGGTCAAGGTCCTGAAATATTACATCGCATGTTATTTATCATTTAGATTAAACTACGGAAAATAATGAGTTTAACAGTTTTATTTTCACAATCAATTAAACTATCAAATTATAATTGTCAATTTCAGAACAGCGCATTTTACTAAAAAGAATATTAGCTGAAAGGACTATATAATTGATTAAAGTCAATTACACGATAAATTTAATTGCTTAAAAAATTATTCATTGTGACGTTTTTTTATATCTCAAAATAATTATAAAAAAGACTTACCCCATCGTATGTCTTGGACCAACTGTCATAAAAATCGGTAACTTCCTCCTTCCCATTCAAACGAATAGCCTCGGTATATTTATTAGAATAATGTTTCGACATTTTGTCAGCGAACTTTGTATCAATATACTATTTAAATGATAATGTTTACAGATTGAAGGCTATATTTCAGAAGTCTGGTATAATCGTTTTATACTAAAAGAAACCGCGCCACATTTCACTTTTGAACATTTACGTAACTTTAGTGAAATGTGATCTTTAGCGAAACAAATATTTCCGTAATATATAAATATTACTTACATATTAATATTGATCAGTCAAACATTCAAATTGGTCTGCATTACTATATACATTAAATTAATTATTTCTAAAGTATAGACGAATGCTTCAAACTTTCCATTTGGAAACATTTATATCACTTGGCTGATTTACATCTTGTAAAGTTTAAAACATAGTTTTCTTGTATTTACGTGACCAAATGTATGGCATGATTATTTATATACTTTTAATAAAAATTATACACTTAAGTATATGTATATCCTTCAATACACGTTAATGGAGAGGAACAGCTTATGATGGAAGAATAATGTTTCAACATTTTGTTAGCGAACTTTGTATCAATACACTGTTTAAATGATAATGTTTACAGATGGAAGGCACTTATACACTTAAGTATGTATGCCCTTAAATATAGGTACACGTTAATGGAGAGCAACAGCTCATGGAAGAAGATAAAAAACTTCTTCAACTTATTCTCGTGATGCCAGCCACCAACGCAAGCTCAGAGAAATTATTTAGCGCATTGCGGCGCGGATCAACTCACCGTGCTAGTATTTTTCTGAGTTTGATTAATGTCTTACAGTATTGCCTGCGTGTTCGTATGCCCGTATGTTCGTATGGGAAAGAAGCCATAAAATCTGATGCAATAATGTTTAGTAGTAAATTGGTGTAAGGTGGTGTATTATTTTATCAGAAAAGTTATGTATACATATATATATAAATACACATTGGTTATGAACCCCATTTTCTTAATATACACATTGTAACGGGATTAAACTATTATAATTATATTCCGTATATCTGTTTAAAATTGTAAGCCCCTAAATATTATTGTATATAATAAAAAGGATACTACTATAAGTATAGTTTTTATACATAGATACAGGCTGCATTCTTACAAAATGAGTGAAGAACGCGTTCTCCCCTCCTGCTAAAGGCGGGCGTTCTCTCCTTATATTCACGCTTTCTCATAAGATGAGTAATTGATTGAATAGCGACTCGCTTTAAAACTTATTTCCAATAGAATAAATAGTTGTAATTGATTGAATAGTAGTGATGCGACCCGTATTGTAACATATTACTGATATTTTACATTGTGATGTGACCTGTTTATTAATATCCAAATAAAAAACATTCATTTTAAATTTTTAGAAATACATTTAAAAAACGGTCGCAAAAGTTTAATATGTATATAAAACAACAATTTTTGCTGCTCCGCACCAAATTAAAAGCTACTCTGCTCGCATAGCTATAGATTCTCTATATCCCAAAAGTGCCCTATATCATGAATGGCGGACCCCCTTGAATAAGCTTGCTATACGCCCCTGTTTCTAATATATTATTATAATAACAAAAACTTTGTAACCCATAAATCTGAAAAAAGATTTGTTGAGACTATATTTAAGAATGACAATTGTCGATTTATTTTAATGCTAGATTGAAGGCAACAATGGAGCATCTGAAATTCCTACAAAAAGTTGTATAGAATTCCAGAGTAAAGTTATACAATTTTTTCCAGTTTGTCTAGTATGTGACGCTTTTTGATAGATATGTACACACTAAAAAAAATAACACCAATATAACGACATTTAATAAAATCTCCAGAAGTATGCCGTTATATTTAGTGTTATGTTTAATATTGAAATAGAATTTCGAACTTTTGGTGTTATATTGCCGTTATATTTTACTGTTATATCTTGCCGTTATATTTTTGGCTGTTTTTACGCGTTGT
>JAYRBW010115456.1:0-17613 GCA_036023295.1 Invenusta paracnida
CTTCAGTATGGAGCCCAGATTTAGCATACATTGTTGCAGGATTTTTTCAATCAATTAATCAATTAATAAACTACGTATGAATGAGATCTACAGTAATATGGAATTAATAGGAATATAGCTTAATTAATAAAAACTAAGTTTTTCCGATTGCGAAAAAACCTTGTTTTGCATAAATTAATAAGAAAATTAGGCAAAACCAGGTTTTTTCGTAATCGGAAAAACATTTTTATTAATTAAGCTATACTCCTATAAATTACATATTACTGTAGATCTCATTCTTGTGCAAATTAATATGATTTTACTTGCCATATCAGGGCTTTATATCACGTACTAGGTACATTACTTGTTTGAATATCTATCTTTTACTTTATACTTTATTATACTGGTTAAACATAGAAGGCCGTGAGTAAAGCATAATATCGCTGGTTATTACACTAAGTTGACCGAAAAGGACTTCAATAGTAGTGACAAGAGAAACAATGTATTTTTGCCCAAATAATGTCGCTCACTGTCTCCACACATCTTCAGGGTAAAGGTGAAATGAAGACTTACTGGCTCAAGGGCCGCGACCACACGCAACCCCCTGAGGTCTGGCGCGCCCTCTGCGTCCTCCTACAGGGCGAGTACTCGGGCCAGAACGCCCCAAACAACAACCTCCTCAAACCAACCCTGAATAATGCGAGCAGCCCCTCGAGTCATGACTTGGTGGACTCAACAACTATAACGGATGAGATGTTCAGGAATCCCCAGACCGTGGTGACAGTGGATGGCGCCCCGCTCATTGTCGACCATCTCTCGCGCTACGGCAGCACCAACAGCCTCACCAACAGTCGGAACAGCAGTCTCGGGGGCCGGCGAGACCGAGGTGCCGTCACTGTAGGTGCTTCCATGAAGAAGATGTCGAGCACAGCCTCCCTGTCCTCCTCGTCCAAGAAGAAGAAGAAGCTGTACTCCAACTGTGATCCCTGCGGCAACCGTCAGTCCTCGACTTCATCTCTCAACTCCTCCAGACACACAAGCTGCCCGGACTGTGGTCCCAGTCGAATGTGCTCGATCTTGTAATAACTCCTTTAGTTAGCTTTTGCTGAGACATTACTACTTATGTATATATATACTGTTCACATTCAAAGTCCCACAGAGCCAATCATACATATCAGATTTGTTTGCGTGCCATGATGCATTATTATTATTATTGAGGTCAATTTGTTCGACAGTATAACCTTTATTATGTGTTATAGTTGGAAACCATGACAGCCTATACTTGACCTACTTTATGTTTTTAAGAAGTCATATTTCAGAAATAATAATAAATGTATACCCGCTAAATTCAAAATATATATTTTATATTTTCTTTTTTCTCTTTTTTTAACTTGGATTATACTTTCTTACAAAGTGGCATATAACTTATTTTATTTAATGTAGATATAACATTGTCGCAAAAAACTAGTAGCGATACATCTTTTAAATTCCACGTACCTTTGTGTTTTAAATGTTGAAGTAGGTACTTAATCTATATCTTATTGTTGCTATAAGCAACCGTTATCTAGTCACCACAATTTCCTTAAAGTATTTAATAAACAACTAATAGCATGTATAGCTAGGTGCCTACTAGAAGCTGCGTGGTGATGCTGTCGGTTAATTTGAATTAGAAAAATAAACCAACCATAATATATAAGCCTTACATTTTGAGGTTAAACCGTCCCCATCAAAGGTGTGATTTAAGAAAGATATATGTAAATACATGTATTAGAGTTTTAGATTATAAGGGAATCAAGAGTTCACATAGCTCTGATGTACCTATAGAGATATCATCAAGAGTAGGTATGTGTGATATACACGTCTCTGAGTTCGTATGTACTTAGCTGAAAGCCAGTGTCCAGTCAAGATAGACGCAGTCCAGCAGCACATTCGGCAGAGCATCTATATAATAAAGCAAAAGTTCTGACTAACACTGAACTCCTATACCTACAGAGATATTTAATTCAACGAGTTATTGATGATATACATAATATATATTCATGCGAAATCGAAATCTGAAAAAGAATACAATTGAGAAGCGAGAAGAATATGTAATAATAAGTGAGAACAAAAGGAAAATGTTCTTTGAAAAAAAGCCCTTTATGTTGGTGGGTTTCTGTTTGACTCTTATTGTTACAATTATTAATTTCGGAAAACAATCGTGACTTATTCAGTGCATAAAAGCATAAAAATGGTAAATAACCGAATATTTGTTTTAACAAAAACAATTATCAAGGAATCTGAACCGATCTTTTATATATCTAGATTCAAAGACAATTAATCAATACTTTATGGGAGAATTAATACTCTCAATAATCAATTTTTAATCAGTACATAGGACCTTCGATTTCAGGTTGAAATCTTAATTTCTATAAAAAATTCGACGCAAAAACAATCGTAATTCTAAAAATTCTTTGTATTAGTTTCTGATTTATTTTCGAAATTATTTATTTATGATTATAATTGAAGTTAACTAAAATAGATCTTTATATTATTATCTATTTATATATTATATTAATATAGAAATAGGTTCAAAAAATGAATTGATATCGAAACAAAAACGCCTGCTTCGCAAAAATGAAAGCCAAGAAACGAGCTCCTTGAAAGAAAAACGTTGAAACGATATTAATGATATAAAGTACAGCCATTAAAGAAATTGATATAAAAGGGACACCAAGATTTTATTGTTACGATGCTTGCTGTTTAAATTCCACGAAGATATATCTAGATCAATAAGGAATATATATATCTAAAAAATAATAAAAAATTAAATAGTAAAATAATTTCAAACAAAATTTTATATAAATTTCTTCGATGGCTGTACTTCCTATCATCAATACCCTTTTACATTTTTACTTTTTAGAAACTTGTTTTTTGGCTTGATTTTTGCGACGTTTCTACTTTTTTATATTGTGTTATATCTTTTATCATCTAATCTATTAAATTAACTTTATCGGTTTGTTTCTTAATCTTGAATTTTTAAAATAAATAATATATATTTGAAACACTAGCATATCTTTCATTAAATAATTTATTTTCTTTCCCACTGAACCATCTTATCTGTAAATAATAAATAAACAGTGAAATCAAACTACACTAAATTGGTATCGTAATATAGAATTTTGAATTTTGAAATTTTTAATCTATACTTACAGGTCTTAATTAATAGTTAAACGTCTGAAAAGAAAACTACATATTATTTGTTGCTGCACGTTTCATTTCCAGATATAAGGAGAATTTTCAAATAAAAAATACTACATGACACAAGCATATCTTAGCAAGACATTATCGAGACTTTAATCGTAAAATTTTCTGCAGATTCCAGCAGTGAAAGTCATTTTTCAATAGTTTTCCGAATAACCGAGCTATTGGGAGTTTTAAGAAACCTTTCCTGTCTATCAAATGTTAAAAACAGATCAAGGAAAAATATATATTTTGAAGGGTCGATTTTTTTAGAAAAAGTTTAAGCACTCCTAAAGCGTAAATACGTCGTGAAGCAGAGCGGATAATATAGTCAATATGGTTATTCCATGTAAGTTTATCATTAAAGATAATACCAAGAATGCGGAGAGAAGAGGAGCGATTTAAATTATTAATCGAAGGTGCCGGACATAGACTGCAAGAGATGTACATGTAGGTAGTCTTTTGCATGTTATGAGTGAGGCCATGCGTTGAGCACCAGTTTGATATATTTTGAATTTCGTCGTTGCAGAAATATGTACCTTGGTCGGCTTTGTATTTTAAAATAATTGTGAAGTCGTCTGCGTACTTTGTCATCTTTGTAGTTGAGTGCAAAGGGGCGAGTGAAGAAGCATAAATGGAGAACAGATAGGGTGAAAGGCAGGCACCTTGTGGAACACCGGAAGGGATATCCACTGTTTTGCTGATGGTGTCCCCGAGTCTGACTTTTTGTGTGCGATTCGTAAGGTAGTCTTGAAGCCATAGGGTAAGACCAGGTGAGAGGTTGGTTGTTTGAAGGCAACAAAGTAGATTGGCGTGAGGGACCTTATCGAAAGCCTTGCTCATATCGAAGCCGATAATGATAGCACCAGATTCATTTTTTTCTTCAAGTATTTTTGTGAGATGATCATGAATGTCAATAACAGCGCAGGTTTGTAGAAGAGTTTGGTCTGATATTTTAAGCCATATTGTATATCATCGTACCTTGCTAGAAAGAGATGTCTACTATGTTTAAGGAGGAAATATTCCAAAATTTTAGCTGGTATGGGAAGAAGTGAAATGGGTCTTAATTCATTTACATTAGGAGGGTTGGGTTTAGAAAGAGGAATGACGTCGGAAATTTTCCAGCACTTAGGAACTTTGCGAGATTGAAACGAGAAGTTGAAGATATGAGTGAGGGGTCCAGCGAGAAGATCTTGGCTTGTATGCTAGCTGATATTAGGTTAAAAACATGTAATGAAAATTTGACAAACAGGATCATAGCCTATTTTTCTATCAATTTTAAGATTAAATTAATATATAATATTACATGAATTACAAAATGATTTATATTATTAACAGCATGATGAGCTCTATTGAAAACAGTTCTTTTTGTTTTTAAAGATTAATAATTATATTACTTATTTTCTATTTTGAGAAGAGATAATTTAGCCACTATAAATTTATGTATATACCTCCAACTAAAATTATTGCCTTTGAATACTAGAATAGGAAAGAGAGACATTGGAGATTGTTCTATATTTAGTAATATGAGGGTAACATCTTACTCCACCATCTTAAATTTTGTCTTTTTTAGTTTGGTGCCTTTTTATGTTTTATGTAGAATAATTTACCAATCTAAAAAATGAGTGTCTATTCATTCATGAGCCATATTAATACCATGCGATTTCTGTAACTATTTTTGAGATACCAAACTTTTCTTTACATAACATTATTTTGTTGTACTATTTCTGTAGCATGATGGAATTTTGCTTTTTATTTCAGATGCTTTGCTTTTCCTTGATACTCAAAAGAGCCCCATTCTCCTTAATAGGATTGTCTAGACAGTTTCGAACTACTTCTGAACATTTCCTATTCTTTAGGAAACTGAGACAAAGAATTGAAGACAGCAAGGAAAAAGATGAGGCAGTGTAAGCATTAAAATATATTAATGTAGTAAATTAAAGTAATGGTTCATTATTATTATTAATATCTTTAATTAATCTTAACATATTATGTTATTTATAGAGTTAGAAAAGCTCAAGATGCAATATTTCACCAATGCGAAATAAAATCAAAAGAAGTTAAGGATACATTTCGGAAAAACAAAGAAGCATTTGAGGTGTGTATGAAGTTTGTTTTCTAAAATAAGCTATCAATGACTTATATTTTCATTTTTAGCCATAACAGCTATTGTATTTATTTTGAAACATTTAGCATAACAACATGTGTTTAAAATTTTTTTTAAATACTCGTTTACTTTCAATAATATTATGTTTATTAACACTAGAACTATGAAATAATTTTGCTGATTTTAATTTAATTTTACAGTTTTAATAAAATATATTTTGAAAATTTATTAGTTAAAATATATATCCACTTTAGTGGTTTTAAATAAAACACGTTATACAAATATATTTCTATCAATATAATCAATGCTTTGTAAATGTCATATGCATTATTGGTAGAGCTTTAAAATACCCCTATTTATATCTAATACGACTGTTTTTAACCAAAACAGATTTTTTAATTTTGAAATATTGGTTCGAAATTATATTACTATACCTATGGAGTTTTTTTGTTAGTGATATCTAATTTTTGCCGCCTGTTATTTTATTTTTTATAATGATAAATTTAATTTTGACCTATTTTGCATTTAAATAGGATGCTATTTTAATTTATAACCAACGATATGGAAAGTCGAAACGTGGACATGTTGAGTTCATCTATTCTGCTTTGGATAAAATGGAGGAGTATGGTGTCCATGAAGATCTTGACACCTATAGAAAATTATTTGATATTTTTCCTAAAGGTAAGTAGATGTAGTGATTTGTTACTTAAAATAAGATGTTTTGTGTGAATACAGAGTATAAAAATTAGTAAATATCTATATACCCGGTAATAAAAAAGGGTCGGAAACTAAGTTTTAATAGATTTGTATACAATAGACCAATTTGTTTGAAATTTGTACAAAGCATGTAAACTTCACTAAGTATCATGTTGCATATTAAACATTTATAACAGTTAAATGTGATATTAAATTTTATTTAAATCAATGATATCAAAACATACTTATACAATTAATATTGTTTTGCTGTTTATAATATCGCATGATGCTAATCTTTTTAATGAAACGAAAACAGAATTTGTCACAAGTTAGCAATTCTCCTTCAAATTTCACAATATTTAATTTTATAACTTAATCAAACTTATTCGTTATTTTTATAACCGTATAAATTATAAAAAGCGAAGCTTTAACATTATAAGTTATCATACATTTTATAATATTGGTTAAATATGGAAATTTTATATCATATATATTTATCGATTTTTAAAATTCCGAATATGTCTCTCGAAACTTACTTGTGCAACTTGCTAGTTCGAAATTTCAAACAAATCAGACGATTATTTGCAATGTTATTATAGTTTTACTTCCGACACTTTGTCACCCGCGATATACATATTAATATATTCATTATATTGCATTAAAATATGTGAGAATATGGACACGCTATTGGGTATGTTTATTTCATAAAATTAGCAAAGTTTTTTCGATTGTTTTGTATAAATAGTTTATGCATTCTGTAAAAATTGTTTTATTAGTACCTATATAATATATACTAGTTGTTGCCTGTGTTAAAATCCCTAAAATAATCAATAAAAATTGATATTTTTTAAAGACGTGATGGTTTCCCGAACTATGTGGCAAAGAGAATTTATGCATTATCCTAAACAGCAAGACTGTGCGGTTTATATTCTCTCTCGGATGGAGCATCACAGTAAGTTTTTTTTACAGTTATGAAATTTAATTTATATTTTAATCTATCTACTAGCAAGTAGTATAGTAAGCTATATAAGCATTTCACTGTTTTTCAGATGTAATTCCCGATGACAAAATGGGTAGACAGATATTAGAAATTTTTGGGTTTGGCACTCATCCTCTCACACGATTCCAGCGCATGACCTATTGGTTGCCTAAGCTTCATAATTCGAATCCCTGGCCATATCCACGACTTTTGCCATCAGATGATCGAAAGGTTGCCATTATGGCTTTACGGCGTATCTGTCCTGACCCATTAAACAAAGTTTCTCTATTCGAGGTAGACCTATTTTTTTTTATCTTTTTGTCTATTTCTATATCTATATATCTATATTTTCCCAAATATCTTAGTGATTCTATCGTCTTTATTTGTGAAGATATGAGATATTTTATTTGTTTTATGCTTCACACAACAAGATATGAATTATAAAACTTTATAAGGTACTGGTTACAGGATACTGTTAACGGGTTTTGATTAAAAATTTATATTTTTGCATACATTTAAAACATTTATTTATTGACATTTTAAACAGAAATAGCCCAATTCATATTTAGTATTTTCACAAAATAAACATTATAATCTACTATTTAGGCTTTTTTATAAGTGGTACCAGTCTCTCTCTCTCTAGTCGAGATTTTAATTGCGTCATCATGCATGTTTATATATTCAATTATGTACCGTTTATTCTCCGTTTATCTGAAAATGGCGTTTTCGTTTTATTGATTATAATTAAAAGGTGACCTATTATTATATAATGGAATATGTATTCAATTATTTTTAATTTTTTTAACAGAATAACTTTGTTCTTATTTAAGGCTGCTCTTCAGTTTATTTTGTTTTATATAACCTTTTAGTAATATTATTGAAAGCATAGATATGTATATACTTTTGTACATTAACATTAATTATATATTATAAATAATTTAATAATGGCGAGGGGAGGGTGGAAATCACTAAGAAATGTTGAAATTATTTATTTTATTATATTTATAATATGCCGTTCATTGGAAGTAAAATAAAAATATATTTTAGTATTGACTATATCCAACTATTTAGCTGTTCTATTTGATATTTATTGTTTCAGGAAATGAAATATTCACTTCTTATTCCTTTAAAATACATATTATGTAAAAGCTATATATGAATACTTTAATTACATAATATATTTAACAAATTGGTGCGATTCCCGTAGCATAACATTGAAATGAAAAAATATAGGGAGAGCCCATATGCTACTAAATTTCGAAAGATAAAAATAAATAATTAATTAAAGTCTTATATTTCGTTGTTAAACAACCTATTCAAAGGCAAGATAAATTTGATATCTTTCAAAATTTAGTAGCATTTGGGCTCCCTATATTTTTTCACATATATATATTTTATATTGCTTCTTATTTTACTGTGATAGGTATTCAAATGTACATTAAGTTTTGCTGCACTATCTTTTAATGGGAATAATATCTATTTCGCCTCCTTTTGACTAAATGAATGCAATTTTTATAGCAATTTTTTTAAATTTTGTTATATACCTATTATTGCTTTGATGGAGAATGGGAACGAGTATCTGGCGTATATTAGACTTTGAATGACAGAAAATCCTGGTGAAATTTCCTTTCCATTCTTCTATAAATTATATAGTTGCTTTTTTTGAATAACCGATAGAAACTTCTGAATCTTAAAAATTAGAGAGACAGAAGACCAAGTGTTTAAAATAATATAATTTTGTTAATGCCACTAGTCGTTTGTGGGTCTTTTTACACATATTTTAAGAGTGTTTTCGAGCTATTTTTTGCTTCCGGCCAGCCAAATATGTATTGAGACTGGATAATTTGATATCTAATCGACGATTTTCTGCAAGTATATATAGTACCGGCAGATGCTTATCTGTCGATAGACATGGGATAGTTTGATGCTTCTTCTTTTTTTTTATAATATACTTTTATAGTTAAACTTATTTCTTCTGATTTGTGTGTTCCATATCTGCCGTATCCCTGTTTTGCCTTGTATTTCCTACACTGATGTCCAGAGGATGTTTCTGTCAATTATCCAAGCGTATAGTACTATAATCTTGTCTCTATATATGTGTATACATATTATAGATTTTATACAATTCATTTATTTTAATTTGACAACATTTGATGTCCTCATGCTTTGTGTGACAATTAGACCTTATTTTACTACAGTATACCTTATAGTATATTATTTATATTCAAATAACTAATTATATAAGTTATAACATATAACATATAAAAATCGACTTCAGAAGTTTTTACGAAGTTGCTATTAGTAACATATTTTAATTGCAAACATTTATAAAGATATAAGTAATGATTCAATAAAAAAACTGTATTTTAATTTTATATGTTCTCTTTGAATGCAATGACGTATTTTATTATCTATAAAAACAATTATACAGAAAATCACGTTCAAAATTATTACAATGTAAAACTTAAAATTATATATATACACATATATATATTAATATATTGAAATTTTCATTAAATTGCTTGGTTTAGAAGTTTTCTACAAATTTCTTTTTACATCTATCAATTTCATGTTTTTTTAAAATTTGTACAGCTTACTTTTTAGATGAAATAAAACTAATATTAAATTTTATTAAATTTTATAATTGTTAGGTTTAAAGTAGTTACACTAAGTAAATTATATTTTTTATACAATTTATATATTGAGTAAAATTTAAAATTACACGATTTGAATTTTAAGTATCGATGAGTAGTGTTATAGGAAGTGGCTGAATACCGTGATGACTTTGTTCCACCAAAGTAACGAGACAGCAGTTTAGTTGGACATTCTTCCAATTTATTTATATACCTACATAACACCATGGCCAACAAATGGGAGGAAACAACTTTTGTTCTTGTTCGAGAGTACATTTGCGGTTGCGTTCTCTGTGTGGAAATTGGAGTGGGTAGGGGAGAGAGAGAAGAATAGATTCGGCAAACAAGGTTTGGACCTAGTTGAATGTCAAGGCTCAGTCACTCATGGCTGTATGTATTGAATGTCTTGTTTGCTCTAACTTACTGATAGAGTAGACGACAGTAGATAGATGACGACGACTCCATTATTATCCGTATAGACGGAGTAGACGACTTGATGTGATGAAATAAACTTCTCTTGTTGATCTATTTCTCAATTGGATGGTGTAAGTTGTCATTACATATAGTTAGTAGGTTTAGCTTAGGGTTGGGCATAGACGACAAGAAGAGAGAAATATCTTGAAATTGGATACTGAAATAGAAGTGAAATAAGCAAAATAAATAAGTAGAGCTCGCATACATACCTTTTTAAAATTGACTTGGGGCAATAAGGTTTATGTCTGCATTTATTAATCGGAAAAGTTGGACTGTAAATATGCCATGTAGGTATTTATTAATTTATATATATACTAAGTAAAGTTGGCATACATATTGGCTAAAAATCAAAATTGGGGTGCAGTCACAAAACAGGTAACATCATGTGCATATTTTGTCACAATGAGTTAAATTTGGTTTTGTTGATACAAAAAAAATATAGTAAGATAACATCTTTTTAAATAACTGAATGAATAAATTGTCTAAACAATTTTTAGTCTTTACTTTACCATAGTAAAAAACAGCATTTTGTTCCAAAAAATGTTTCACCATTTGCATATTTTGAAATTAAGTTGAAAAAAATGTTTGGTACTCGACACATTTATTAAAATTTAAGAATGTAACTTCCCTGAAATATTAATATTGGTTTTGTTTTGTTAACATTTTTATATCTAAGAAATCGTTACCCACAAAAGGGTACCAGAATTAGGATTCTTGCATTATATAAAGTATTATATACATATTCTGTCTCAATATGTATTGGCTGAACTTTTATAATATTATTGTATATATTGCTACCTTTATATTTGTCATCCATTTTGTTTAGGGCCATTTATTATGGTCCACCCAAGGATTGATACTAGCCCCTATCCTATGGCTCGTTTACATCAATGGCATCGATAACAAGTGGCCAGACATGACAACCTCTCTATTTGCCGACGACACAGCAACAATAGCAACCGGCAAAACTATCAATGAGGCATAGACAACAGCATAATCCGTCCTAGACCGTCTAAAAGTTTAAAAGAGTGGTCCACCAAGTGGAAAGTAACCGTCAGCCCAATCAAGACGTGCCATATGATAGCCACCCTAGACCACAATGAAGTCAATGGCAAAGCTACAGCTTATCTTTGCTATGAAGATAAAAAAGTCAACCACGACAACAATCCGGTGTTCCTCGGAGTTACTTTCGCCTTGGAATGCGCTTCAATTCCCACTCTGAGAAAGTCCGCAAGAAAATGTCCAACAGGCTGAACATCATCAAGAGACTGACTGAAAAAAATTGGAGACTTAGCGGCAGACGCACGACTAAGATATATCAACAATAAGAAAGAGCCCCTCTAGACTATAGCCTAGGAGTCTGGGGTCCCTTCGTTTGCGACAGCGAAGTCGAGAAACTGGAAACTTGCGAAAGAAGAGCGGCCCGTATCATCACAGGATGTACGGCCACCACACCCAAAGCAATCCTTACTGAAGAAGCTCAATTAGAAACCATATCAAACCTCAAATTAAGAGACTGTGCTACATCCAGCCCGCCAAATCATAATGAACAATAAAGAAAGAAGACTGAAAGCCAAGAACACTGAATGCCTCAGAAGAAGCTGGCGTGATACCGGTCTGGAAGTTTATAAACAAGTAGAAATCGAGAACTGGCCGAGTGACATTACACCAAGAGTCTGCAGAATCCCACCCTGGAAATGAAAAAACGAACATAAGTTCAACACAAGCCTAAACACCGAATGCAGTCAAGAAAAGGAAGATGGAAGATACCAGCAATGAGTCCACCAGCGACATCCAAATATGGACGGACGGGTCAGCCAAAGACAGCAAACAGGGCAAAGCCGGAATACAAATTACAGGAATGTGCAACCTTGAGATATCTGCTCCATCAGGGCAGTATAGCTCGAGCTATCAAGCAAAAATGACTGCCATCAGAGAAGGCCTCCAAGAAGCTAGCAAACACTCATAAAAAACCGCTACAATCTTCGGTGACCCAAAGCTTAGTGTTGATAAGTTAAGCAGAGGCCCGGCAGGTCAGGACGATGTGACCGGACTGGATATATTATATGGGACATCCTCAATAATATCAGCCACAAGGATAGAAAATGCACCTTCCAGTGGGTCCCGTCGCACTGTAGTTTTGAAGGAAATGAAGCCGCAGACCGCTTAGCCGAGGAAGGAGGGAAAAAAGACCAATCCAACTACAAGCTTCCCTTCTTCGCGGCCAAAATAGCCATCAGAAAAGCGTGGGAGCACCAGCGAAGAAAATGCAAACATTCAACACCCGGAGAGAAGGAACCTTCTACCACCAAGTTAGAACAGGCCACTGCCCACTGTTCCGGGCCTACAAGTTCAAGATTAGAGAGGCTGATTCACATATCTGCAGCAGATGCGGCTGCGAGGAGGACAACATGCAGCACGCTATGTTTCGATGCAGGACATTCAATCAAGAACGCATCGACGTCAAGAAAGTCAAACCCAGATATGTCAAAAAGTTCTTAACCCTTTGGTCTCTTAGACCAGACGAATATGGATCGACCGCACAGACGACCAAAGAAGGCGGGAAACTGAAGAAGAAGTAGCTTATATATTTAAAAAATAATATTTAATAATATTTATTGAAATTGCCTTATGGCATAAATTTACTAACATATATTATACGCTTAAATAATATTATATATTACTCGAAAAGTTAATAGAATGTAGAAAAGTTAGTAAACTTACAATTTCACTAACATTTAGCAATCTGAAGCCATTCTTTTTGACTTTCAAATTTGTCTCAAACTTCTCGAATATAATTATATACCATCATATAATAATCATTATAAAATGTATATGAGAAAATACGTAAAAAATGAATATAATTAGGAAAAGTAGAAATATATTGATAATTTCCTACTACTGATGTATAAATAGGGGAATAGCTGTACAACGCGCTGTTTTGATCTTGTTGGCTCTCATCAGTAGCTTAATACTATAAAAACAACAGCAGCATACAACTAATTTATTGCAAATGACCTTTGAAGACCACATTTACGTACTGCCTAAAGATCAAGTTGTAGTAGATAAATAAGTGGACATGCACAGTTAACTAACTAAAACCAGTGCCGCAGTCTGGCTCAGCCAATCTCGCTGTACTGCTAGTAATATACATTAGTAGTATAAAATCACCAATTTATATTTATACGTTTTAAAATATATTATGAAATATTTTAAATTGCATTATTCCCTTTGACTCGAATCAACTCTAAACCTACTTTCATATTTATAATAAAGATCAATTAACTAGACTATAAATTAAAACACAAAGCTGAATTTCTACTGATATCTTCTATATATTTTAAACAAGGTATATTAGCAAGGTGTCTAGAGGATTATATATATAATATATTTACTAACTTGATGACGTGATGATGGTTGTTTCTTCCACCCATTATACCCATCGAAATGTTTATTGATTTGCACCATTCCTGTTCTTCTCACTGTATTGATAAATGAAAAGAAAGGAATACACATGACAAAGCATCGAATGCTAACAAAAGTAAAAAAGCGTAACAAACTTGGATAGATCTGCTAAAAAGTAGCTTAACACACTTTTGATTTGTTTACAATTAATTTTAGGCGTATATACAAATTCTAGCAATATATACCACAACATTAAATCTATACTAATATACAAATAATGAAAATCTCTTAATCTTTCGTCCGTAGACATATATATATATAAAGGTTTATTCTGTAAGAGAGAGATAGAGAGATGGGGAAGTAACTTTCTATTGGGATATTTAAAGATATTTATAGTATATCATTACTAAAGTATTATTCCAAATGTTTTATTCTAATTAACATACTGGTACCAAATGTTTGCATTATGTTAAACGCCACATTTTATATTTATATTTATCATTAATTATTTATTTGAAGCTGTTTTAAATATTTTCTGCTGTTTCATAAGGCTAAATCTTTGAATTCCCTGAATTCAATATTAGTTATTTTATTTCAATTTAATAGATTTTTATTTTTAAGATAAAAATAATTTTTGAATTGTTTTAATGTTTAATATTTTTGTATCATAAAAATCTATTGATTATACCTATATATAATTTTTTAAATTTTAAAGGTTGTTTTATAAAAAAACTTAACTTACGTGAAATTATCGACTGTTGCGAAAAAATATCTATCATATAATATTAATTTAAATCCTTACTAGTTTTCTGCATTATTTAAGTTTGTCATCACCAGCTACGAAGGCTTGCTTTTTATCTATCTAGGAATAAATTGTTTCTGATGATTGAACACGAATTTTTAGAATTTAGACTGTTAATTATTCTGGCAGATTTACGAGGATGAGACTATTGTCAGAAAACAGGAAATTGCTGTAGACATTTGAACATCCATTGTTTACATATAATGATCATAGATTAAGTTTTTGATTCCGCAAAAAAGATTTAATATCCTAAAGATAACGCTTTTCGACAGTTGTTGTGTCAATTTTTTTTCTATATATAAATGTAACTGATTTATTTATTGAAAATTTAACAGATTAGTCAAACTTTTAAATTCATGTACATAAACCCGATAAAGTACATTTTCAACAAATTTATTTAGGACCAATTTATTCATTTTTAGTTGATATTTATAATTTAATATTTGCATATATTTTATTGATAATTATTGATCTAACAAGAAGCAGTAATATTAGTATAATAATGTATAATATTATTAGTGTTTAAGAAGTGCTCAATTATGTATTACTCTAGTTCAAAAATAATTCATTAGTTTAGGTCAGTTTAATAAAAACTGAACATTTTGTTAGCTAAAAATGGGCGATTTTTAAGTTTGAAAGGCCTCACAATTTTAAAGCACTAATTAAGCAATTAAATTTGTTGGTATGATATTTGATGCTTTTTGAAAACGTAAACGTTGATTAGTACACCACAATCTTAAAAGGATGGCAAAATTAGTTTTAGCAGCATTCAAAATAACTAACTGTAAAATAAAAAAAACAATGAAAAATAACTTTCTTTACTGATTAGCTAATGAATAAATTGCGAAATAAAACAATATTTAAAACAAAACACACGCTCTTAGCTTTAAAATTTACGCTGCTATTAAATCTTGGTCATTAATTTTAAGTATGTACGTGCACTATAAGTTGCTTTTTAAGGTCATTTTAAAGTTAACGTAAATTCATCTTGATTACTCAAAATTCGTTTTATTCTCAATTAAGAATACCTAATTGTATAGAACAATTTGCTACAGAAGTTTAGTATCTGGACGCGATTTGTTGAATGCGTTGACAATATAACAAGTTTGGCAATAATCAGTTTTTTCGTTTAGATTTCTCAAATTTGGCAGTCAAATTTTTATAAATAGAAGGTAGAATTTTAGTGAAATATTTACTGGATATAAAAATCTTATATATATGTATATATAATATGTACATAAATTTGTTGCCTATTTATCAGAAGTACAGATATCTTTATATATAGAATACAACTAGATTATTATTAAAGTTTATATTTAGATAAATATATATAAAGATAAATATATGATTGACCTGTCTTGCAAAAACGTTATTTAACCATTAACACATTTTTATGTAGATCCTGACATTGAAAGTCGCTCTTTGATATAGCTACCTTCATAGATAATCGAGATATGTTTAGTTTTAGTTGACTAAGAGTGAATTTTCCTATTAATTATGTAATGTGTAAAATGTAGCCTTTTGCTTTTGTTATCAAGATTGACACTAGGTATGTGTAATTAACCTTTTCCGTTTTTGAAACATGAAAATGCCTATTAACCCTTCACCGTTAACCCTTAACCCTTCACTCTTAACCCTTCACTATTAACCCTTCACCCAGGGGGGTATATATTTTATAATACTTTTAACCATTTTCTATAGTATGTTAACATACTCGAAATTCTATTTAATATTTTCTTTAATTAGATTGAAGTGTTTTAGTCAGTGAGTAAAAAATTCTGGGTAATGCATTTCATTATTCAACCAATATCCACTTTTTAAAAGTAGTATAAATATATACCCCCCCTCCACGGACGAAGGATTATCTGGACGACAATTTTGTTAGATCATATAAGCTAGATTCAATAATTAATGTAAAAAGTACATAAAAAGCATTGCACTATAAATAACAAATTACAGCGGCCATTGGACAAATATGGGATGGCCCTATAGCCAAAAATATTCCTTATGGTGTACTCTTACATTGTAGCAAAGCTCATGTTTGTATCATCAAAAGCACAATTCTTTCAGATATTTCACATATCTGCCGTCTATTGTACTATATATGCAATTTAAATAATTAATGTATAAATTATATATTGTAGTGTGATTTATTATGCGTCTATAATAATTATTACCTATACTGGACGATTATATTATACAACATTTATTTTCTAAGTAATAAATTTAATCTTCTTAGTGGATAACCCAGATTTACAATTGTTATTTGTGTGATTAATAGGGGTTATTGAGCGAAATTATTTAATGTATAATTCCTTTTTGGTATTTAACTTCGTTTGATCACATGTTTTACTTTACTTTAATAATGGTAAAGGTGGAAACTGAGGATGCTATGGGTTCTATAATTAAGACGTACATAGCAAGTGGTCAGGCACCGAAACAGTGTGAGTTAATCGAGGAATTGATGAAAAGAGTGCAAGATTCCTCCTCCACGGAATCGGTGGGCCCACATCAGTCGACTGCACTGGTGGAGGTGAGCGGACCATTCTTTGTATGGTACAACAAGCGTAGGCTCAACTACTTTCTGCTTACTTGTGAGTCAAATGAGCAACGGTTGAGACGTTTTGAGGTTTGGAAACAAGAAAAGGAAGAAACGGAAGATATTTTCACTGAAGGTTGGTTATTTGACATTTTTTAAAACTAATTTATATAAAGGTGTAGGTTTACGCTATAAGTAATTTTTTAGTTTCAACGCAGTACAAAATGCATTCACACTAAAGCTGACAGCTACTTATCAGCTACTATTTTGTAGTATCTTTTAAAAAGTTGTAATTCAGTTATGCCTTCTTGAAAAGGGAAATAAAATATTTGCTACCTCTGTTAAATTATTTGATTTTTCAATCATCCCCAGAGTCTTGCTTCGAAAATGTTACTAAAAGTTCGTGGTTTTTATTGATATTAAAAAGAAAACTACCAATTTCTAATCTGGCTTGAGTTCAGATTTCGGTGTTGCTTACGTTTAAAACCGTCATCTCTCGGCATACGCTTATATAATATGGGTAAATGATGCAAGGAATAAAGACGAAAACGAGTCTCAGCTTGTGAGTTATCAATTCAAAATCGATAATGTTTTATCAAGATTTCATAAATTGACTTTAAGTAGTTACTATGCTTAAAATATAATTTATTTCTCAAATAAAGTATATCTTCAACCTGTAAGAAGATCTAATTAAATAAAAATTATTAGCCAAAATGGCAAAAAGTGTGTTAGCTCATATCATAAAAGAATTGAAATAAGCGTAAAATGTGTTAGCTC
>JAYRBW010115467.1:0-67418 GCA_036023295.1 Invenusta paracnida
CCGCGCACTTTTAAATTTTAACTTGGCGCAAAATTTTGTTGCCATGGAGTCTTATTGCCAGGGGGGAGGGGGGGGAGGTCCTTTGTTCTCGTGTCACACCTCCCCTACTACTGTGGTAATAGAGGTGAAAAAATACTTTAATTTGTGAGTGCAAGGAAGATTTTTATATGTATAATTAATCAATATTAAAACACTCTGCAATAGAACATTCTTTCATTACCAAATATTTTCAGACAGATCTTCATTTTTTAATTTTTAATATATGGAATATATTTTAAATATAATACAAATTTCTACCGTGATGGTTTTGAGTATGTCTTTATGTGATGTCTTTATTATATCATGCGTATCTTTAATTTTGCTTCACATATTGTTAAAAGCAATATATAATATTTATTGTTTAAATATTCAAAGGAAGATTCACTATCTTCAGGAAGAACACTATTTTTCAGAAATCTCATATTTTTAAATATAATTTTATTTAAAAATATATTATTTTACATATTTGTTTATTATTATAATATAATATATTATATTATTATTTTATCTTCTGTAATATAATGTTCATATTCATGTGAATATATTGGGTCGAAAATTATTTGTTTTATATTATTTGACTTATTATTCATACCAATTTTAAAGAAGTGTATAAATAGGAGTGAAAATATTATAAAAATTATATTCATCAAGTTTTAAAGTATAGATAAGCAATATAGACGATAAATAATGATATGCCTAACATCGAAGTAAATATTTAGTTAAGGTGAAACTATCAATTATCCTCATAATAGTCAGTATAAGCATATTTAACAATTCATCCATAAAATTATTCCCGACTTTGTTGTTGCAGTGAGACAAAAACCTTTATGCAAGTTTACCTTCATTTAAAATATTTATTTTATGCGTCATTCGTTATTTCAAATATACACCTATTTACTGTGCAATAAAATAAGAAAGAACGTTTACAGATACAACAATTGATAAATTAATAATTTCCTGCACTATAATAGAGATTTAATTTATAGCTACAAAGTCGGGTCTAAATTTTGTTCATGAGCAAAGGTAAATATTTTTATAGGGAGTTACTATAACTTGACTAAAGTCTATTTTTGGTATAAACACTTCTTATGAACTTTTACGTATAAGATATTTACAAATTTTGACTAATACAAAATATAAATATACAAACCTGGTGGAGGCAGTGAAGGCAATTTTTATATGATTTCAGAATGATTAGAAACTATGTTTTTCAATGAAAATTGTCTAAAAGTCATTTTTAAACAATCAAATATTAACTTTTTTGTTACTTGTACATTGCATAACTTAATAAATAATTGAATTTAAATTAAATAAATTTGCGCCTAGTCGTGAGCAAGACAATTCTGATAGCAGGGATATAACCCTTTTCTTTTCCTAAAACATTTTGTGACCGTATTGTGATTGTACAATATATTCAGTCAAAATTTAATAAATTTCAGTATTTTATTATTTTATTTATTATTGAAATATGTGATTTGTTTTAAACGTACGTTATATATAGTGTCAAGAGAAACACTATCTATTTTTTTATTAGATATATTTATTTATTCTATTATTTGTTATATTTTTAGTAATAAAATCTTTTATGTGGACAAACATTTTTGCAATTATAAATATTTTGATTTGATAATGAAATATTTACTATAGAGTTCCGATAAGTAAATTCTTTTGGGGACGTTATTTGTGGTACACAATTCGGGTAACTCAGTCTTTTAGTTGAACCATTACTATAACTAGCATTGCCTCTATGTTTACTGTCATGTTTGATTGAATGTTTACATAGTTAAATAGTATAATTGATTGATGTCTGATTACTATTGATTAGCTTTTGTGTGATAATATTATATAACTTAATGTGTGTGACACTGGTTAGAACAGTATTGTACATTATATAATAAACGAAAAGTACATATTATTATGTATCTGGCAAAATATATTGTATCCAATGTTATACATTTTACTTATACCTACAATATAGTAACATTTCTAATAACAACTATTTTGTAAGCATTTGTGCAATAATCATTTACCGTTTAGTGCATAAAGTCTTCTTACGAAGTTTATATTTTCACATGAATACTTACACTACATTATAATAATTCTGGTGGGGTTTAATATAATAGTATTTCACTAAATCTAAAGTCGTGAGATTTCTCATAAAGTAATTTTATAATTTATTAAATTAAACATTAATTTTTGTATATCAACGAAATAGGTAATGTATACATATTATACAGCAAATTTTATAAATTGTTCATAATAAATTAAGTAATTATGTTTATGTTAAAGGATGCAACCATAATTTTATTGGAAATACAGAGATATTTATAGTTTCTATAGAATAAAAATATAATTTGTTATGTGTTATAATATGTTATTTTGTTTCTATAGGATAAAAATATAATTTAAATTAAAGATTCGATTGAATGGTATGCGATCTAATAGTATTTACACTTCAATATTCAAGAGGATTAAATAAGATAGATCATATTAAGATCAAAAGTTAGCATATATATATTATATTATTAAATGGATTATTAATTATGTTAATTTGATTGCCAAATTTTTGTCATTTGTATGATGAAACTTAATTTGTTATTTGTTTTCTAAACATGGTACTTTAATGCACAGTTTGACATTATGAAAGTAATTCTTCGTAACTTGAATGCTTTATATGGTATGCAATTTTCAAATGTATAGTGAATGTGACTTTTGGTAAAAAATACATATTTTATATATCATATTTTAAATTGAAAAGTTAACATGGTAACTTGATAGCTTATGCCGGTAACGAGAAAGAGAAATACTATAAAATAGATATATTATACATTCTGAAAATAACATTCAAAACAAAATTTATACATTTGTAATTATACCAAAATTTACCTTAATTTAAACGAAATAAATATAAACGATGTACTTAATAATAGTGGTAAATGTAAATTGTGACTATCAAAATAAAATGAGTGATTTTGTGACAATTTATTATTTCAATATTCGTTTAATTTTGCTTAAATCTTAACCTATATTTAATACATATATTAAATATAATCTAGCTGTCCTTAGATATTAATTAAATTAATTACCGTTATATCACTTGAAGATTCCTATTAATCATACGTAGCAGTATATAATTAATAATTTCGTACGTCGGAACAATACAGTGCATCAGTGAAAGAGATTTCGATGACAACGTCTTAATTGAGAACAAACACCATATAATACAGAAATAAGAGATAATGGAAATTACATATTTTCATTTAATTAAGAAATCCTCGTATTATAGATTTGTTTTAGCGTAATAATATGTAAAATTAAATTCCTTTCTTTTATGCTGAAATATAATTTAGTGATATTCTTGATCAAACTGCATAAAACAATTTTATTATTTTACAATTATAGCTTTAAAAATATTTGGGCTCTATTTTATAGATTGTTATCTTTTAATCTTATATTGTATTAAATAATATTTAGTATCGTATGTCAGTTTAAAAGTATATTATTTAATTATAGTTACACATTATTATTATACTTATAATATAACATGCATATTTGGGGGAAATCCGTCTAAACTGCACACTGTTATCAATATTTTAAGATTCTATTAATGGTAATAAAAGAAAAATTATCATTACATATAGGTGTACTAAACCTCTGATAATACGCAAACATGAGATTACAATATACATTAAATATTTCTACTAAATATCCAAGTACATTATATTAATTCCACAATTGTACATTAGATTTGAAAATAATTATTTAAAAATAAAAATATAAATGGAAATGAATAAATAGAATGAAATTATTTTAACTATATAGTAGAAAAAGAATACATAACACTAAAAAACACATACATTATTATGTACAATGCAGGTTAATTATAATTACAAATTAGACAGTTTTCAATTAATAAACTGAATGTTTTATTATTTTGATTTGATTCCGTATATATATTCAGTATAACTATGTATATAGTAGTATATATTTTAAAATATATATATTAGTATACATTATACCTCATAATAATTTTACAGTTCTCATACACGCAAAGAATGCAATATTGCAAACTTGCAAATAACTACCAGTAATTGCTAACAGACTGCCAATAATTAATTATAATATTAATAATAAATATAATAACTAATTATTACCATTTGACATTATATTTCCAAGTAAAGATTAAATTTCTCAGACATAGAAGTTCAAGTTTATAGTAACATATATTTTATTAGTAACAAATAACAAATATGCATATTTACACAATTTTTGCCGATAATAAATAGGTAGTCATATTTTCTTTTTATGTAGGTGTATGTTCTAATCATTAGATTAAGAATATGTACAAATCAAAGTTACATTGATAACACAAGGCTCTTCTGTACAAAATATGGAGTCAATTCGTCAACCTGGCAAATATAAATACTGATAAGAGATTTGAAAGACTTTCATAGAGTTCAAAACAACATAAAGTATTATATATACACATACGTCAAAGTCAAACTAGACAGATCTACAAGTAGGCAAGGACCAAGAAGTCATTTGTAGATTATGTGGACAAAGGTGTAGTAAATTATCAGGATAAACGAAAATAACATTCATTATATGCTTATAAAAACTGGAAATAAATTCAATTTTCCTTGTTTTTTAAGTAGATAAATACAAGTACGGCGGGGCGAAGTAGATTTCAAATCAATATTTTACGATCGCTGGTGGTGTATAATGGGAGAATTACACGCGAGAAAGATAAATATACGGCTGACGGTTAAGTGATCTTGGGAAAATGGGTAGGGGGATTTTTACTGTGAACATAGAAGATATAAACAACTAATTGACTGTGACCCTCGGATGAGTTAAAATAAAACATGAAACTGGGTGAAGTGATCAACCGACAGTTGAGTGAATATATATCGAGTATAAATAGAGACGGTTAAGGGGACAGACTAGACGAGGAGCCGTACGGAATAGAGGCAAGAACTGTGATCCTCTTAATAAGATCACCAAAATACGGAGGGGAGTGTATAAGTGGGTCCAAATAGAACATTTGTGCGGCAATACAGACAAAGTGCGGCAATTGGCAATCTATGATCTCTGCTATGATCTGGCACCGTTTGATGGGAATTGGGTCTAATCGTCATCTCTTTCAACCATATATAGGTACACACAATATTTCGTATTGTCTATAATTATAAAATTGTTAGAGATTATTATTTTTATTTACCTAAATATATTTATATTATACTACATTATAATATATATATAATTATATTATTATTTATTAGTATATATTTATAAATTGAGTTGAAGCTATTTTAGTATAATTATTCTTTCTGGTATATATTCTGACGATTTAAAAAAAATTGACGTTTTTTATATTCATTATAATAATACTATAACTGTATTTACTAAATTGAAGCATTAAAGAATCTTAATAAAGAAAAATGGTGAATTTTCAAATATACGAAATCCGTTTGTAGATAGAAGATTTATTTAAACCACAGATTATGCAGTGTCATTTTGCATAATCATAAACAAGAAAATTGAATATGTCATAACCTACAAAATAAAATTGGTTTATTATGATAATACAGTAAATACGTTTATTTTTATTCTTTTCAAAACTAGAAGAAAATGTATCTACAGGATATGAATTATTTCTTGTTTTAATACATTCTTCAAGAGATTAATGAAACCAAGTGTTCATAATAATCTTCAATAATTATAACACAATTATACCAAAACTAATATACGATTCATTTTTCGTACGAAGAAAGAGATGGATCAATGCCTTCACATCAGATACCTATGACAGAGAAGTGTTACAGAGACGTGTTACAATTACATATTACAATTTTATGAATAAAAATATATGATAAAGAAGTACTTCTATCATTAGAAAAATTACATTTCTTTTAGAGATGTTTAAATATGTTGTTGAGATATATTGGAAAATTATATCCATTGAAGTAATATAAGCTCACATATATGTATATAAAAGTAGTAGTGATTAAGTAGTGTTAAGTTATTTTACTGTACGACATATCAATTAATCTCATTTTTGTCAATTTTAATACCTACATTAGTTGGGCTTTAATAAACTTAACTTTGTAAATGATATCAATCGATAATTCTAAGATTAACTCATCTAATATTGAAGGTTAGAATGGAATGTGAAAACCGTCCTTGATAGAAACATTTCATTAATTCGATCCAGTTTCTAGGCGCTTTACATTATATTATTAACAAGTTAAGGGATATCCTAATTATTAAGTTTCTCTATACTGGTTTTCTATGCCATACCTATAGAGTTGTGAAAACGGAATCTTTGTGTTGTGGCCTATATACTAAAAGTACATATATGTTATCATCGTGATAATCAAGATTTAACGCTATCACTAGTGGCTTGAATAGGCGGAGTACCCTGGTGGAATGTCGATTCGATAGAAGTCGCGTGCAAACTGACTCTGTCCATGATCACCATCAACCATTGTGGCTGCCATATTGCTAACACCTCCAGCACTCGTTGGCATGACAACCGTGCAGGAGCCGACCTGCGAGCCAAACCCAGTGATGTTGGAAACTGAAGCGGCTTGGTGATGGTGTAGGAGGGGTGGGGAGGGAAAGTCTTCGATAGGTGGTATAACACTAGCTGCCAGGTGGTAGCGCCGCTCGCACACGTGGACATCGTAGAATTGAGCGAGGACTGGGCAGAAGAGGGAGAGGGCAGTTGCCATGACTGCCAGAAGAAACCCCCAGCCCATCTCACAGATGCCGGTTCGGTAGGCGGAGGAGGTGCGGCAGTAGTGGCGGACGAAGGGACTCGAGAATCCCGCAGGGAAAACTAGAAGGCCTGTGATGGACATGAGAACTACAAAAGGTGAAGGGGGAGAAAGAATTGAGGTTATTTTAAAAATAATTTCTAGATTGAATCTGCTCTTAAAACAATGTTAACTTAAATTGTTGTAATTGTCTACAATGTATACTATAATACGCTAAATGAAATAATTGTTTAATGTTGACAAAATCGTTTTATTTCCTTTTTATGTTGCTTTTTTATGTTCTATTTATTTAATATTTAATAGATACTATTAAATCTATTTGTATACAAAAATATTTTGTTTTATGTAACTTAGGATAAATATTTATATTACATACAATACTTATATTTCGTTCCAATACGAAAAAATAAAGGATAACATCATAATTTTTAAGGTTGTTATTATTATGACAAAAAAGTTTCTATAAGAGCATTTTCGATTTTAGAAAAAATTCTATAAATACAAAAAGTTGTTTAGAAAGAATTTCTGCATGATTTATTTTTAAACTATTTATATTATAGTTTAAATAATATTATATATTATATAAAATATTATCATAGTAAAATAATACATTAAATTATAGAATTTCATCACTCAAATTAAGTTACGTCTTAGTATGTCTGAGTATAGCCGGTCATAATATTTTAATGAATAATTTGTAAGCTAGATTTGGAAAGAACAGTTAATTATACAGACAACTTTAACTTGAGATAAAATAATAATAAAACTTATAAACATTATACTAACACAAATTATTATTATTATTATTATTATTATTATATGAGTATAAGAGAAACAGATTGATTGATGTTTAAAAGGATTGTTAAGTACAGTAATTATCGAAGCATCCACACGTATTCAAATATATGAAATATTATATTACATAAACATGTGCATGCAATAATTTACTATAAGAGAAAAATCCCTATTGTAAAAGCTTTCTACTCTAAATATTTTCAAATTGTGTATTTTATTTTGCTTCAAATACTGTATACTCCGAGTAGTGCTGAGAACAAAAGAACTCATAAAACAAAAGTTATTTTCATAAAAGAATAAATGAATAAATACAATTTATTGTTTGGATCTTCAAATGAAATTGAGACAAAGGCAGAATATTTTCGTCAGCTTATCAATATTGAAGACTTCAAAACTCGTATAATTTCGCTTTAAGAGAAAAAGTGCAAAATCTATAAAATACATAGATTTTAATAATAAAATTTAAAATTGATAATTTATTCACATTATTCTGATCATTATTTAATTAATAGTTTTGTATTAAACATTTTAATATATACAATTTTCTACTATCTAAAGCGCAAACATTCTTAGTTTTAATTACACAATATTATTATTATAAGTTATTTTTTATTATTTCTATTTTTACTATCGATTTACCACATGAAAAATATATGGAGGTACACAGTCTCGTGTCATTAGTAATTCTCTACTATACCATGTTAAAAATGATATGGTTTATAGGTCAAGCCGACCCCGCTTCGCTTTGTGTTCTGGAATTTAGCTAAATAGGAAAGACCATCGGCACAAATTATCATCACACTATTTCCGAATTTTTTTGCAGGAACAAAAATAGTTATACATAACGGATGATTGATTTTGTTTTCCGAATAATTTTTGTCAGCTATGAATAATGCATATTGAAGTTGTTTATTAACATATTTTTCAAATTTACTCAATGTAAATTTCACTTTTTTGTTTTAAAACATGCGTCTAATTACTATAATACCACCTACTTATATTTTAGTCATATTTATTTAACAATTTTCTAATTAATTTTCTAATTTCTTCTATATTATAAATGTAGATATTATTTATTTTGTCATATTGCTTGTTGTATGCATGTATCTAATAATCAAAGCTTATTTTTTATATTAATGGCAATGCTCAATTCAGTGAGATCAAAGTATATTGGTACCTGAGATGCTTTAATAAATACATACATGATTTAAATATGCTTCATTCCATCGCTAAACAGTTAAATTGGTATAAAACTCCATTTTATAGTTGATGCATCATTATTATAAAGTTGAAGGTCGCACTCAGTTGAGCACGCATATGTATTAATATGTACAGCTATAAAGACCCAAAAGGGGAAGATATGAGGCCACAGTATACGTTGATAACTGTACGAAAGGTTTTAGACTATTACAAATATGCACAAGGCTGCATGCAATGCAATGGCCAGATATAATGGTTACAGTTGATCGTATGTATAATACAACAAGTTTATATTATACGATGCATACTACAAGGAATCAAACCCTCGAGGGGTTTCAACGTCGCACGTGTTAGATGTAAACAAGTCTTCTGGGTAAATATATCTTAACATGATATACATATACATATAACAAGAATCATCGTTATATTGGAAGGTGTAATAAAAAAAAGTAAGTTACATGTCAGCTATACGGACAGGTGCAAGCATGTGTGTATATATACATATTCACCATATATTATTTAATGTATTATATGAATTTAGATATTACTCGTGAGCTATCATTACTAGTGAATATATGAATAAGGGGAGTATTCTATGAGTAAATTAATGATGATAGTGTAGTACCAAAACCACCATGACAAGCCGTGTATATTATTAACTATTAAACTTAGCCTTAATGTGATTCATCTAAAATATTATGCTTACAAATGTATAATTTGTAAACATATATGAAGTTATATTTCATTAATAGATATATTAAAAGATAAATAATTCAATTACTTTTTTTCAAGTAAATACGTCAGATCAATAGACTTGATTTATATATATAAAATAAACTAGGATGAATTTCATTTACACCTTTCGGATGAATTTCACCTACACCATTAAAAACTCAATTGATACTATTTTAACGAAGAATTAAGGTGATAATTTTTGCTATACACACATCAAATGTATCATAAACCCCAATTGATACGCATATTTTTTTGTTTAGTAACTATGAAATATACCAGATATCATTTTAAAATCACAATTCTAATTACAACTGAATAAAAATTTGTACAAGCCTAACTTCAGACTTTCATAGTACACAGAATAGTTGTAATTTAAATGTTGATTAATATTTTCAAAGAAATTATTTAAAAAATATATTCCATTAAATATCAATAATTTAGTTTATTTTATAACTTGTACTTTTTAAAATAAAAAATAATAAGGACTACTCGAATAACCATAAAATGTGTTTTTCTTATAAGAAATTTCGGCTATTTATCGCACATATTCTTAATAATAAATGATAATCTTGCATACTGTATAAGTAAATTCTGCACTTCAAAGGACGATAATGTCAGATTAGTGTCTTAAACTGATCCATAATATAACTACTTCAAGAAAAGATTTTTTTTCGTTTATTATGTTGAATTAGAAAAGTCAATATATCTTTAAAAAACAATCAAGTCTTACTGGCACAGTCAATCTTATTACAATAGTCTCGCTAAATTCATAAAACAGTCGAACAAAATATTCTATCTATATCGGGATCCCATTTTTCTGAATTATATTACAATAAAAGAAGAATTATTTCAAGAAGGCATTCCTTTCTTCAAAATGTGCAGTATCATATGCTTGTTACACTAAGAGATTGAACTGACTCTTGGGAAATAAGAAGCCAACTTCTTTTTTTATATACTTCTTCGTTTTCCATAATTCCCATCGTAGTGGAAACCTATAGTGCTTGCTGCACTTAGCTGTATTATCGATATGACCCTCTTTCTAGGTCAGAAAAGGCTGGGATAGTGTCCAAAAAGTAAAACTTATGGATAATGAAAGAAAAGATTTGTGTGTAAGCGCTCCGACTCAATTACCAACATCAATTCAATTGTTGCTTCAGTTTCCTTTCATCCGATCAGTAATCCGACGTAGAACAAGAAGATGGTCGGTATGATAGCAAGATACAATATATTGACCCTGTCTTTTAGACATATCGACCCTTACTTAGAGAGACTTGTATTTTTCCGGGACTGTTTTAATCATTAGGAAATTAGATAACACCTGCAGCATGAATACATTGATTTTTAGAAGAAATCGTAGTTTGGTATTAATTGGTATTGAATAATGGAATTCATCGCAAAAACAGACAGTTTCTCTCTACAGATAACAATAAAAAATATGTTTATAAACATAATCTATCCCTTAAGCTTAAATATAATTTGTAATCTCCAAAATTAATAAAAAGTAAATAATTGCCTATAATATTTTTATTAAAAGGAAAAAACAGAAAAATATACAAACTATTAATTTGTGTATTTAAATACTCTTTGGAATTCATTAAGTCTTAACTTAACTTAAAAAGTATGCATGCACTAAATTATTAAAATGTAGACATTACAGTTTAAAATTTAGTATATTATACTGGACCTCATATTAAAAAATTGTTTTCTATACTATTTATATATAAATGCCCTAAGGCAGGCCCGGATCTAGGGGGGGGGGGGGGACTGGGCTGGCGCCTATGTGATCAAAGTTAAAAAATAAAAAACTTTATTTTTCCCTTAAATAGTTTTTATTCAATTTTTATAAATATTCTTTAAAATAATAATTAAAAAAACTTAAATATTACTCTCACATGTTTTTATATATTAATAATCTAATAATATATTGTACATTTTGTATTTAATATATATAAACATGTATTAATAGGATATTTATTAACAAAATCGAGACAATTGTTGCAGAATCTCTATCAGAAATAATAGCTATATCAGTATTTTATATCATTTTAAAAATTGGTGTCCAAATTTTTATAAACATATTTTTTGGCGCCTATCAAAAGCTGTGCCCCTCCCCTGACAAAATTCCTGGATCCGGCCTTGCCCTATATATATTTAAAACAATATCAAATGTATTCACTAATATATATTAATGTATAAATATATACATTCAGTCAAATATAATATATATATATACATGTATTTAATATGCCACGTAAACTGCCTTAAGGACAGTTTGATTTCTTTATTTAAGTACATATATAGATTTATAATGATATATATATGTAAACACATGAAAGAAATACTACACAAAGCTATCAGATTTGGGAACTAATTCCTAGCAATGAATCAAATTATACTTTATAAGGACATCACACTCGCAAAAATGATCGATGTATGGTGAGAGTCGCATACTGTTACAGATGTTTGTTGGTTTGATAGAAAACAACATCAACCATCAATTAAGAAGCGGGTAAACACATCGGGACTTTCGAGTACATAAACAGTGCTGAAGATTCTGAGGAGGATGTATACATTATAGAATAGACTGGGGAGAACCAATATGGAAATACATTCTCCTGCAATACACAGGGTAATAGAGGAGTGATTGTGTCAGCTCTCCTTAACATAGTATATAATACTTCTCATGAAAACGGCAGCATTTCTAACTCCAATTCCTTATATGGAGAGATCATCCGCGGAATGTTTACTCTTGGAATTTGGACAAAATGGAATAATTCTTTGAAGAACCCCGCGCTCTTTTGTGTATAGAACTTTTATCGATTTATAAAGAGTAAAAATTAAGAAACTATATATATGTTTTTGTATCTAGAATATTAAGATGACTGAAACTATCCCTTTTTCAAGGGTAAATTCCAAATATTAACTATTCTATTTATAGCTATGCATATATTTACGTAAATGTTGACATTGGGAAAGGTCAAGATTAATTTAATCATAAACACATATTGTTTGAGTAATATTTTAGTAAAAGAATATTTCATTCTTTGATATTTAGGGTTACTTATAGTGTTAAAACCTTTACCAATTTTCTGCAAATCCCTTTAATTTAATGCATAATGCTGTACTATTTAAATGTAATTTTTATTAAATATATATAAACAAAATGAATGTAATTTACAAGTCTTATAAATATAACATTCTATAGCGTACAACTTTATTTACCTTAAAAATTAATTAATTAAATAATAGGTATTATGCAATAATCGAAAAAAATATTTTTTTTTAATTATGACATCATTGCAGTTTTTGTTTATTTATACATAGGTATAAGAAAGTATAAACTATTAGACTTATTCAGTTCTTGGGTGGGTTCAAGGTGAATTTATTCGCAAGTCATCCACAGACTTATCTACTACATATCTTGATGCAATAATTCTAATCATGTTCACAGATATAAAAAGGGAGAGACTGGACTTGACTGAGAGAATCTTCCCTTCCTAAAGTGGAATGATTTTCTATAGAGCGTTGAACCGTTTGATCAATTTCTCGTTACTAATGAAATGCATGCTGATCACAGGGATTACATAACTTTGAAGAGACTACGCACCACCTTAATCCACTCGTAGTCACCAGTCATTCAGTCAAGAATTGTCTTAAGTGATCAATTTGTTTCTTGTTATATCCGGAGGGAAGGGGGATATCACATTTTATATACCAATATGTACGAGTATGTAATATGCCCATGGGTGGCTATCTCCTTTTTATGGTCAGTTTAAAAAAATAACACGATATTATGTGTCAGTTATTTGAACATACATATATTTTCCCGATCCAAGGATCTCTTTCTTTGCTTAATTCATGAAAGTTGTATCTACAAATGACAGACTATACTGATGATGCACAATATGTGGTATAGAGACTGAAAAGACATTGATCAAGCTTGATCGGATATATGGTATAAATAGTATAGAAATGTGTAACTTTAAAGGCAATGATGACATTTAGCGTCTGAATTGGAAAGTAAAAGATGCTATAATTTGATAATCCATCCAACACTCTAAGAGCTGGTCAGGTTTCCCATGATTCCCCATGGCGTAGACGTGAACTGGAGAATCCACTTTTTCTATTGATGAGTCATCATAGTAAACCGAAAAAGGCAAACTTGTTCTAACTATGTCGATGAATATATAATATGCATATATACATCATATATAATGATACATGTGTAGTAAACGTGGACCTAATCTAACCACGACTACATAGATATCAAAAAGCCACCTTATAGAACTATAAATAACTGTATGTACAACCACTTTGATCGGAAATTAATATGAACCAACTGGTAAATTGCGCCCAATACTGCGGCAAGCCAGCCGTCGAGTGTCCAAGTTTACGGTACTGCACTGCAATATGTCAGTGGTGGTGCCATATTAGAGCTGGTTCCATCATTAGCCTAAATCACCAATCGACAACACCAGAACAGTACCGTACCGCACCGCATCTAAGGGGCAGGATGTTGGTGTTCAATATATTTGGGGAGCTTCGAAACCTTGGAGAAGAGGCGGATCCGTCTGCACATTCATTCACATGGAATCACGGAGAGATTAAAAATTTGCAATTTATAGAATATATTGATACACACATCAAACACGATTACTATTTCATGTTATTTCATTACATCTTAATAATATATATTGCAGTTTACCTATGGTGCGATGGATTTTTTAAATCGAAGTAATTATTTCCACGTGTTTATAATAAAACCTAGAAATAGATATAAAACTTAATATTTTTCATGAAGTTATTAACAACCTATAAAGGTCGTACATCTAGATTTCCTCTTTATTAATATAGGAATGAATTTTAGAGATGTTAAAATTCAAAGTATATACATTATATTTATAATTTTCTTACTAATGGCAGCAAATTTTATTTTATTGATAACAGCCATGAAACGTACTTACATATTTTTTTAAATATAAATTAAGAATGGCAGAGGCTACCTACGAGCATATAAACTTTTATCCTCCATAAAGATAAATGCATGCTCAGCACAACCACTTTGCTTATACTATAAACAATTTTAAAATCTATAAATTTCAAATTAGTAAAAATTTCCAAAATCTCTAAATCGAACTCCCAAAACTATATAATATATTTCTCATTTCAATATTAAAAAGATCTCAAAGTTTAAAGAACTTTGATATATACTTTGTAAACTTTACAAAATGTTGCTTTTTTTAATTTACATTCGTGGTATATACTACTGTAAGTATGCATGTAGATGAATATTATTTTACGTTATCTGTTATTTTTAAATTATTTACTTTTAATTTAATTGCCTTATATAGATATTGCATTTGAATCAATAAAATTGACATTTTAAATCTTTAATCAATTAACATAAAAATCTACCAAAAGATACTCAAAATGTATTGCTGAAATATATACTATATAGGATTATATATCATTTTAGATAAAAAGAAAAATATACCTACTGCACATTATAAATATTATAATGACTATATACTCGTGCATACTATACATATAATATGTGCTTATAACCGCTGCGAAGTAATTAGCCGATGAATAAAACGTATTATAATCTGACTTCATCATAATTCGATCGATCCTGTGGTATCAAGAGATTTATTCTGCACGCTGAGCCTGCATTGCATATCATATATTTGCAAAGAGGATGACATATTAATACCAAATAATCAAATATATATTATCATAGCCTGCGGTTTTATACCTAGAATATTGATATAATAATATGAGTTGCTAAACCTAAAATACATACAGTAGACTCAGCTAGTAATTCTTGTAATGTAAAAGATATTATGAATACTATACGTTTGTTCTTTTATTATTAAGCAGCATGAATATAATAATTATTTCTAAAAAAACACACTTACTCTTATTTCTTTGATGGTATAACAGTTCAATAAAGATGTAAATTGATTTATGTTATCGGACTATGACAACAAATAGTAGAATTTATAAAATGATATGTGGATAAAAAATTTAAATGCTTCTATAATAAAGTATATACCTAAATTTACTGCTTTTTCATATTATATTACAATGTTTATGTTATAATTTCAGAGTCATTCCGACAAGCTTTAAACGTATATATTGTATACTTTTAATTTATAGATCGATTAAACCGAAAAGTATTCCATATTTACCTTATAATTTATAATTTGTTAATTAAAAATATTTTTTACAGATATATAAAAAATAAACAAAAGAAATTTAGTTTCTGTGAACCTTTAATATGTTTATTTAAAATATGTATATAATGAAAATTAACCATATTTCGGATATTAAACTTTTATTGTGAAGAATTGCCAAGATATACAGTTTTTTAATATAGCAATACACCTTTTAGTTTATCTTAATATCGTTTGAAGTATAAAAATAGCTTAAACCACAATATACATAATTGCGAAACAGCGTTACACTTTCTAGAAATGAAGCTCATTACTACCATTCAGAGTATCCAACCGGTAACATCGCGATCACAAGGCTAACACTCTAATTAATTTACCACCAAGCTCGATCTAATGAAAAGGTTGTTTTTGAGAGCTATTTATGCAAAGTTATTGTTACACCTATATACTAAATTTATTAAAAATAGAGATAATAAAACTCTTTCCTCTTCTTAAGCTAACAGATTAGTTTAGAGCATGTATATTTTAAGTATATTTCATTTTCAAATAAATGTACTTTAAAGGGTAAAATGCATTTTTATCATGTATCATCCTTAATTAAGTAATTACATTATAAATTATATAGTAAGTACGCCATGTAGCATACCTAATTTTATATCCCGTATAGTATTACAAGGCAGAAAAGTTTTGCAAAAAAATATGTTATGTTGCGTCCAACCGATACTAAACATATAGAATAATATATAAATAAAAATATACCATCTAGCCTTGTGGTAGAAATGACATACATATTTAAAAATATATAATTTAGTAGTTATACAATCCCATTGAATAACTTTTTTTTTTTTTCAACATAAAATTCAAATTTAGTGAATTAACTAAATACAATACATACAAAATACAACTAAGACATATGTATTTCTGTGTCCACAATCGGTGTTGCCAATTTTTGTCATTATTTATGGGCCTATATTAAGGTTTTATTTGAATAATAAATAAACTTGCGCGTACGTGCAGCTGATAACTCTACCTAAAAAGTACCTACAGATTATCAGACAGACAAAAACGAATATAAAACCAATTCTTAGACATTATTATACATAGCTTGTGATATAAAGTTAAACAAATTCCGACTTACGAAATCAAACAAAAATATGATTAAAGTCATAAATTAAACCTAAAGTTACACAAACTCAATAGCACCGAAAATGCTCTGAGAGGGTCTTAAAAGATTTATATCTTCTCTGCTTAAAGATAAATACATTAGTGCGCGTTTCCATATTTTATTCTTCTTTTGTATAGGCATACTTGACAATATAACTGTATTCCCCTCCATTAGCCTCCAAATATTTTTTTATATTATGTACAAAGTATGTATATAGGTTGTACTGTAACAATATCATCCTTGTATAATATATTTGATATATCAATCGGTACATATAGCCCACATATGACACCTTCCAAATTTCAGAATTGAACTGAACATGAATATATAAAACCGCGCTATATTGGAGTAGTGTGGGTATATACCTAACTATGTATAACACAGTATTGATTGTACCAGAAATCGGCAGATCAAATATTTACCCGACATTTATCACTCTTTACAGCTGAGCCGGGTGGGAAATATTATTACTTATGCGAGGAGGGGTTTGCCTTGTGCTGAGGTAACCAAGAACTCAGAAAGCTGAACCATGAAACAGTAACCGGCAGAATGGATCAATCAACTCTCCAATAATATCAGTTGGAGCGGCAATTATCGCAGCTTAAATAATTTTATACACCCTCCTCCAATCCTCCTTTTTCATTTAAATACAAGTATGATATATATATTTTTAACATGGCATACATATATAACATATCAAACAATATATGCATGATAAACCATTTTCATTGTACAATTCGTGAGAAAAGCTTTACACTCTGTTAGATTATAAATATACGCACACCAGTATAGCAGAGTTTATAATAGCTTCGCAGTACCATTGAAAGTAGTATAGTTTCCAGGTTGTCTCTGCAAGTCTGATTTTTTTTAAATGTATAATAGACAGCAAATTATCGATTTTAATATTAATAATATTTCTTTATTTTTAATTCTCGTAAATATAGGATATATATTGGTAAGGACACTTTAAGCGAAAACTAAATTTTTATTTGTACTTGGCATTAATGGCAGAAATATGGGGAATGCATTTATTTTATTATGTAGGACATTCCAACTAAATCAATTCTGGTGGTAATACCTTTATAAATTGTTAATCGTGACCCACTTCCTGTATTATACATATACATGATTATATATATATATATTATTTTATCAGTCCGATTATGATCGCACGAAGATCATTTAAAAGGTATACATTATATTATAAACATTGTGTTACAATATCAAAGTCATTAAATAAGAAAGTATAGAGATACATGCGCAATATGTATGACGATTTTCTTGAATATATACAGAAGAAATCTTGTAAGTATTTTATGACGAGACATAAAAACATTCCTATTTCATTTAATGATAAATATATTACCTATTGGTATAATTAATTTTAAAATTTAATTAAAAAATGGCGCCCAACATCTAGATTAAGAGGATAAATTATTTTTCTTCACAACAATATTATAAGTATACAGTTTAATTTAAAAGTTTTTTGTTGTAGATATGTATGTGTGTAAAAAACAGGTCATAACGAAGTACGGATCCAAAAAGGTTCAATATGAGCACGTAACAAAATTGTTAAGTGCAAAATATTATTAGATTTAATAAAATAATGAAGCGGTATAGAAATTAAATGAGATAGAGTTGATACCAGACGATTTTATGAATATATCGGTATATATAAATATATTAAAATAAATTATTATTCTCTAAAGTCGTCGTGATTGGTATATACCGCATATATCTACATAAATAGTGTGCCAATAGATAAAATATTATACTTAAAAAAATGGGATGGAAAATATATTTTTTGAGTTAATATTTTGTATAGATATACCTTGACTTGAGGATTGTAGTCAATGTTAGAATAAAGAGAAACTAAAAATATTCTGTTAATTTCATTTATATAAAAATAATATCATTGTATAAATGTATATATAGTAATCTTATTGTATAAACTGAAAACTCTACGTAAATAAATAAATCTAGCAAAATAGTTTTGAGATAAACAATGCTACAAATTAAATAAATATTTATAACCTACAATATTCGTACTTTGATATAATTCTATTCTTCATATTTTTTTAAAACAAGATGAAAATGATTGTTATTATCTATCTCAAAACAGTAATTATTATAGTTATAACTGTGCATTATCCTTGATACTATAAAGATGCCATAATGATAACTAACTTGTATTTGGTCACTTTGATAATTAATAGGTAGTCAAATTTAGACTTGGTGTCCATAATTATCACAGAGGAAAAATGTTGTTTTAAATAAATTAATTATTGGTTGGTATATAAAATATGTTTTATGAATTCTTAATTCTTCCAAATTCTATAAATAGATAAAAATAATATATATTATAAGAAATTTTCTCAATAATTTAATTCATTATTTTACAAATGTCATGCAATCAGGAATTATTTATTTAATCGTCGAATTAAATTTAGTTTTAAAATAATATTACCCTTATATTTCATCTTATACCTCATTGTAACTCTGTTGAATTTTGGTGTACCTTAAATATATACTGGAAGAAATTCGAGCTAAATTTGAAAGAGTCATCAGTCACCACACATCCGAATCAATATTGCATAAACATGGCTCAATTGACACATCGATGACAAGTGGACAAAACAACAATTGAAAATAACTGTGGAGATGAATCGACAATCAGATAGAATGGAACTTCCACTTGGGAATTGGGCTGGGACTATAAAAATTGTATGACTTGAAATAATATCCATCGACACATTATACTGGAAATAATGATAAATTATTTAGTTCGCTCTTTTTATTCAGTGAAAAATATGTTAAAAGGATTTCAAACAGAATATTTATTTATTAAAAAATTTTTAAGTTTTCTTTAATATTAGGGATATTTTATGCAAATTTATTTGGAAATTATTTTCTATGTATAGAAATCGCTCATAAATCAAAATGTATGGAAATAAAGTTAAAATAACTATTAGATGGAAATAATTGCCATATCAGGTCTATTAACTTTAGTTAAATAAATTCAAATATCTTCTTAATTGTATATTATACACGTTTTGATGATATAAAAGCATAAACTTAATTATTATACAACTATAATTATTACATAGATTTGTAAACATTTAGTAAATAAACGTCTAGTCGTTGTTTGCCTTTTTGTATCAGTAGAATATCGAGTTCTGTATTTTACTGTTCCCTTATATTAATACATATAGTATACTTTAGATAAACCTACATACGATTAATAAAATGGATAAGTTAAAATTGAAATGATTAACAATACATATTTTGTTTATAATGACACGACTTTATAATTTTGAAATATGATTTCAGCTTAATATATATAGTTACGAACCTTTTAATGTAACGTGAACGTAGCTCTCACTAACTTATTTATTTTCAATCTTTTCCGCAACTAATAAGGATGGAAAGTAAATAGATCCTTAGTTAATACATAATTTACTGTGGTATAATAATACATTTAGAAGTCTATTACTATTGCTTATAAACCCAAATAAAGGCTGCACTCCTGTAGAACTAATATGAATAAAGATTGTTATAATTTCATGTGACACAAGGCAAGCACAATTCTCAATAAAATACTAAAGAGCATTGCTAACATTGAAGCATATAGTTTCTATACACAATCATATTGCGTTTAATTAGTATAGTATAAAATTTCATAGATTCGATTCTATCATGCATGTAATAGACATTTATTAAGGTTTCTGTCTAAATACATGATTGAATGGGGCCCACCAAGATAGATAGTGACTTAACGATGCTATCATATAATCAGCCGACGTCCAGTCTATAATAAGAATGAATAGCTTGCTACTTAGTAGCCCTGTTATTAACCTTCTGACTCAGCTATATATGTTTAATTATGTTATTACCCAACACGAAGACCATGAGACCTCTGCTTAGTGTTCTTCTTATATAATAATAATAATTTACAACTTTAATTCCCGATGTCCGATTTTATCGAGGTATTGTTCAAATCTCCTTATTTAAATGAGGACAATGGACTTAGGCAATATTCTGGAGGAACACAGAATGATTACAAAGAAAGGAAATCGAGAAAGAGGAGAGGGGTGTTGGATCACCCACACACTTATATTTTATTACAGGGAGTGGAGTACTTTGTGTGCTTCTTTCTCTGTGTTTTAGTAGCTTCAGACTTTCTCTACAAAGAAACCCCTTGTCAAGTGAATAAATGGCCCTTTTATTCACTCAGACAGTTTAGTTAGCATGAGCGAATAATCTTGTGAAACATTTACATGATATACTTAGTTTTAAATTAGTGTGCATGATAGTGAGCATAATATTGACTTCTTCTTCCACAGTAGGTATAAAACATAGTCTTAGATATGGGACTTTTGGAAATTGTACAGAAAATAGTTAAAACCTTTCATCAACATTTACTCTATATGTATATACCAAATGAACTGCAGCAGGAATTACGAGTAGGTATATATGCAATCTATATATGTATAATATAATATATATATACAATCCTCTATCTGCACAGTCTAGAAATCGAATTATCTTTAAGTAACATCCAACGATTTCATACTCGATTCGATCGACACTTGAAAGGAATCTTTTCTTGTGAGCACTCGATCTAGAACTCGACTGTTAATGGAATCTTCAATGTCCCTAATATATTTTAGAGGTATTACGTCATAAACAATAATCCTTCAATTGGATAGACTCCATACATTTTATAAGTAAAAATCCAATTATATACGGGTGTGAAATTGACAAAATTTATGAAAATTATATATATGTATGTAAATTAAAAAATTAAACAAAGGTCCAAATTTTGTGCAATTTTATATAAATTTTCAATGAAATTATTAGAAAAATTAATCTGATTTAGCTTTTGATAAGTTTAGTTATTTTATGAAAATTAAATAAGGCACTGTATATAATTTTTTACCATTTATATGAGTAAAAATTAAATTTACACAGTATAATATATTCATGAATCATAAAACAAATGTGTTGAAACTTGTTGGAAAACAAAAAAGGGGTGACTATATAGGAAAAAAAATGTTAATCATGGGTTTCAGATATAACAATATCGGAAAATGGTGCTCTTGTCAGAATTCACATATAGTTAAATTAGATATCATAAAACATAAATTATGATTTTAAATTAAAAAGCAGAGTGTATTATTTTAAACTATGACATCAAAGAATAAGCGCACAAAGTCTCTTTTGATGAGAGAAATGACATTGTGGACTATAACTTTATAACAATGATGAATAGTCTCTCTTTCATGCCGTCCTGTCAGAGATTTTCTCCCAATTCAAAAGAAGTGGAAATTTATTTATAAGTGATGTGCTATAATATATAACCATATATGTAGGGGGTGCGTATATATCTTTCAGTAGTCTATATATATGAGTGCACTCTATGTACATACATATACTATGAATGTAAATTTTGTGGTTCAGCTGACTGAAGTTCAGGATGCAAAGAATCAAAACCACCACTTCCTATATAATAAGATTGTTATACGTATATATTAATTATATATGTACATAAAATAATTTTGCGGTTTAATTTTGGGAAAAGGGAGTTTAAAAAGTTATAAAAAATGGAGAGGAGAGCTAGGAAGATAATTATTTTAATTGAAATGAGGAACGAACAATTCATGTCGTAAACTAAATAATATATGCAATTATATTCAATGCCGAATGCCCTACAGAAAATTTTTGTTAAGTAAGGAGACACTAAAATATCATAAATCATTGTACTTTATAACAGAAATACTTGTAACATTATATTAGGTATAACTAGACATATGTAATATATATAGCAGACCCAAATATATCCCCTATAGACTCTTTGCAATAATACTATACAATGTGTATATATTTGCATATATAGCACATGTCATGAAATCATTTTAAATTATATTAGATACTAACTATATAAACCAAAATGGTGTGAGATAACACAAAGCAATTAATTAATTATTCAAGTTGTGTGGTAATTTCCTTATGACAAACTACATTGTTATTATCAATAACTAGTTGTGTATCAAGAGCTTTAATATACATTATATATGTATATATGTACACATAATATATAGATTAACGTATGTTCCATTTTTATAAACTAATTTTATTTTCTCTTTTAAAAGAATGATTTTGTTAATATTATTTTAATTATGAATTAACTCTATTTAGTATAGTATATTATCAACTATATGGAAAAGCTAATGTTACTCAATATTATACTAAATTTATATATCTACGATTATATATGTACAAGTATATCTGTATTATACATATATACTGTTTTAATCTATTAATAGCAAACAGTAATTAATAATTAATTAACATTAACATTAATAGCTAACTTCTATAATAATTAAGTGTGTATATATTTGTATATAAATTCACAAATTTAATTGATCATGTATCAGTTAATTCATCTTCCATATATATTTTTTTTATGACAAAGTAATGCACATTCAATTGGATTTTTTCTGCAATGAATATAGCTAGACAGACACAAAGTTGAAAAATGACAGTAAATGTATTCAACTATTTAATACATAGCTAGCTCTAGCATTTATATTTTTATAAAATACCAAATTACTCAAACCACATTAACCTTTAGAAGGGAATCAACGGCCTTTTGGAACGAAGATACGCCGATAATAGCTTGGTTACAGAAATATTCCTCTGCATATTATAGCTTTTACTTGACTGCATAGCGTGGTCTGCAATGTACGTCCGATGAATTATTAGTGATACATAAATTATCGTTTGTAGAACATGAGAAAACTCACAATGGAGGTCAACTGCATTTAAAACAGAATCTATTCGCTCTTCTATTGCTATAAGCCATCCCATGGTAACTGTAGGAATTTTTAATAATCCTGATTATATCACGGTGCATTGGTCTTATTTTAAGTGCTCATTGAGCATTTTACTACCTATACTTATATAACTGCTCTATTTAAAAATATATTTCTAATCTACATCTGCACGATTGTAGAGGTAGATGACCGTAAAGCGGTGAACAAATAGATATCTCCTTACAATTTAGAGATAAATCGGAAGTTTTTTGTTACAAGGTCAAGGTTTAAATGTAATTAGAGGAATTGAACAAACTAAGCATATAGTCATGAAATCAAAAATTACTTTCAAGTGCTGTGTAAGCAAATCCTATTTCAAAGTTATAAATATATATTCGCACTTAAATTGATTGTGGTTTCATTTGTATCGCTTGTTCATATAATACACAACGTGATAGTCTACATCTTGAGTGCATTATCCTGTATTTGTTGAAATAGGTATTACAAATTTTAGCTGTTATTAATATCAATTTTAGAATAATTTTTAGAAATAAAATGTAACGAAGTAAAAAATAAATGCAAATTAAAATTATAGGTTTGCATTAAATAAATTAATTACGAGTATATTGATACATTATATAAGCTTAAAAAAAGGTATCATAAATTAAATGCATACAAATTAATTAATAAAAACATAGTCAGATATTACCTCTTAATACTACACTGCTAACACAATTTTTAAATTACAAAAACCAATTGATATCGTTTATATATATTACACAATTAATTAAATATTTATATATGTTAAGCATCTGATTATACAAATAACGTTTACTACTTTCTGTAAAAAATAACAGGTACTAAAAATTTACAAAATACCTCCATTATTTAACCCCGTGAATGGTAATTCTTTCTCACCTGCTAAAGCTTGCAATCCCCCAGTGTAGGTTGCCAGTCGCTTGCCCCACTCATGCCGACAGCACAGAGTAGCCAAAGAACTCACGCCACAGAGGATATGAAGAATGGAACCCGAGGCAAATAGAAGACAGCACGCCCTCCATGCCTGACTGGGGAGATTCGCCAGTGCAAAGTACCCCCCATAGATTCCGCACAACTGCCTATCGCGGTCCAAACTACGCAGATCTTTGACACAGTAAGAGTACACACCCAGACAATCAGGTCTTCGTGGCTCCAGGACCCAGAAAGGCTGCATAAAGGCAAATGTGGCCATGCCACCGACCATAAGTGAGAGCAGAGACCACAGTGCGTTTATAGGGTTAGACATGGCGAGTTTATTGCCACCGGGGGAGTGAGAGTGGTGTGGAGAAGAGGATCTGGTTACAAACATGCTGTTGTTATGATTGTTGCGGTGGATGTTCTCAGAGAACGTGGAGGAATGGAAGACAGTGACTGGACGGTGGAGAGAAGTTTAGAAGTTACGAGCATTGCAGAAGGACAGCCCAAGTTCGCTCGGAGTTTAATAGTAGAATAAGGACATTCTTTATTACCATGAAGTGCGGCCAAAGAGTGAATACATGATAGCAGAGACTAAACAACTAATAATAACATCTAGAAGGAAACTTTAGATTTAAATACTCCATTTGCGTCCGCTAACAATCTAGTTTAATTTGGTTTCCTTTCAGCCAATGAAAAAAGAGCAAACATGATATTTATTATTCATTGATATTGTATCATATTACTTATTATTATGTATAAGTAGAAGCATATTCATATTTAGTATAATAATGAACTAAATTTTTCAATATTATAGTTCAATTTTAAAATTCGTGTCTTATTTATTTAAATTTATATATCTATACTAGAAATACATTTATATTAAATATGAATCATATTAACTTTTAACACTTAATAATAAAAACGGTATACATGTTTCTAACATAAAAAATTAAAACTGTATACAATGGCATAATAAAAAAGGAAGATAATTCATACAATTTATTAAAATAGTGAACCAAATATATCAAGAATCAGGTAATTATTTTGATTACATAATTCTAACTTATTGCATAATGTTTAAATTTAAATAGATTCTGTATTAAATCAAAGGAAATCATTTTTTAAATATTGTAAAACATTTTTCTATGATTGATATTTAAATATAACCGTTATGGGATCCTTTCGCACTATATTTTTAATGCCAATAATTTTCATTGTTACTTCCATGCCAATAAAAATAATTATTTCATTTTTTAAGACACAAATGACACTTTGATCGACACCACATTTGATTTTATTTCAAAGGTATATTTTATATTTTATATTTATTATTTATACTTATATTAATAAATAATATCTGTTAAAGACATAGAAAAGGAAACAATGTTTTAAAAATTTGACTTTTCAGGTAGTTTTGCAGATATTTATCAGATAAATATTAAAGCATTAAATAAATTAACCATTTTATTAATGTTTTTGACATATAGGAAGTGTGACATTTTGACACATACAAACCTTCTTCTCGTACTTTGCACGATCAATACAATCTGATAATTTGCTTATGGCCGCAATGAGATGGTCTTTAATACGATATGCATTATTCATTGTTTTATTATGAATTCGTTTTTTCAGAAATTATTTAACTGAATACTATATGTAAGTGTTATTTTACTAATAATTGTCATTATTTCGTTTTTTTTGTTAAGGTTTGGGGAAATTGTATATATTTTATATCAAAAGTATTGGCTTTTGAAAACCAGAATATACAATAATACTTGGAGTTTTAGCTATCCAACTTATAAATCAAACTTGTACAAAAGTGTTACGCATTACCTGAAAACAATTAATTTTCTGGGTAATGTAGATCAACATTTAAAATATTATTTTATCCTTTTACGAAAAAAGTGTTCGCCTAAAGTTGTTATTATAGTTAATAATCGTAATCTTGCATACAATTGTTAATCTACTTATTAAAAATGTTGGGCCCCTTGATTATTTCATGCTATTTGAATTAATAGGTTAGTTAATGGAGATTTGATATAAATTTTAATAATTCGTTTATTATTTCAATATTACAGTATTTATAATGTATTATTAGATTATACTTTTAAAAGAAAGGCAAATATCTTCTTTAGTTCTACATAATCAGTTTTTATTTTTGGATTAAATAGAACGGAACCAATGTATTTTAAAATATTTGAGTGAGAAAATGTGTAAAAGAAAAAAGTGTATCATCAGGTAAACTTCAAATATATGTATATATAGGAAGTATATTTATATTATAATTATATATTATATTTATTTCAATATTTGATACCTTCATTTTTTAAGGAATGAAAAAGAAGGTAAAGGAACCTATAAATTAAAAAGTATTTCAAAGTCATCCCCCATAGGTATAAATCTTCTAAGAATTTGATGTAGAATAAATGTTTAGCACTTTAATATATACTATACTGAAAAACTTAAAGAGTAGATCCAATGTAATACATTTTACTGTTTTTGTTTTGTGTTGACTAATATATTTAAGGTAAAAACAATACAAGAACTACTTCAAGCAGAAAATCCAAAACAATGGCAACTGACTCCATTGTTGGGTCCAGCGGAACTTCTTTTTGTTAATCGATTATATACGCGAAGGTTCCCAAAACCCATATTAGTTATTTATCATATATAAATAAATATATATAGATTATTTATATTTGGTATGAAAATTATTTCAATAGAAAAATTCAATAGAAAAGTTATATATTATACTGACCCATGGCTCATTTGTGACAAATGTACTAAAAGTTAGTAATTTTACTATTGACTATAATTTACAACACGATGTAAGCAAAATAAATAAGAATTGAAGCTCTGAAGTTCAATGATTTTACTTTTTTTAAATATAATATGTAAAATAAGAATGCAAAATAAATAATGGTTTACATAATTAATAAGTCTTCAGTCCAACATTTAAATCAGCTTAAAACCCAAATGTAAGTGTATTTTCAAGAAATTTTATCAAATTTATTGTTTCTAAATAATTGATATATCGAGAATGATTTATAATTCCAAATAAAAATAAAAGTCAAAAGTTTTTCCATCCAAATATATTTTTTATCAAACGTTTTCGTCAAATACAATATTGACTTCATCAGGAAAGGTACAGAGAAAAATTTAATTAGAAAGTGGCGGTATTTACAAATAGAGTTTAAACAAATTAATTAAAACTTTTGTCTTTATTTTTATTTAGATTTATTGTTTCTACTTTATTACTACTTATAAGTAGTAATTTAATTATGAACACAATAAAATATAATAATTTTTCCGCGGACAAGCTTTAATAGTGAAAATATATGCAATAAAAAGATGTATTATTAAATCTTGACATAGAATCATAAGCTGCATATTATCACGCTGGATAATAATTTAGTATTACATAATTAACCGTCTTTACAATCTCAAACAGATTTAAATAATACCTATATGTAATATTGAGAATCTACGCCTCTACACAATCGACTTATATACTAGATACATAAGCAAGTTGATACGAATGCAATTACAATTCAAAATTACATGTTTAATTTATGTCAGTATGTAATGAAACGTAGACTACCACTATAAAAACTTTAAAGTTCTCTTTTCTGTAGCATTGAATACTGATAAAGCAAAATGTATAAAACGCAGTCTCGAATTCCGAAAAAGTGTTGCGATTAATTTATTGTGATTATCTGATAATTCTAAAAACTGTAAACTTGAGATATACATATTTCATTACCAAAAAAATAGCATCATTTTTGGTAATAACTACCAATGTTTCCCTCCTTCCATTAAAACTTAACTTGAAAAAAGACAAAAGCTTTTGAATGACCAAACCTACTATAATTGAAATAATTTATACCAATAACAGTATTTGTAAATAAGTTTATCAACAGTTAATGTAGTTTTTAAAATATTATATGTAACTATTCTCTCTGATTTTTATATGTCATATTATAATAAGATGCGATAACAATTCCGTACTTGAATTTATCAATTATATCAAACATAAAAATTGTCTCATTCTAACCTCTATAATATAATTACCACTTATATCTTTTTTAAATGCGAAAGCAGCATTGAAAGAAATTTTCCCTCTTAAATTGTATTTAATTTTCGTAAAAAACTTTTATTCGTCATAAGAAAGATATGTATTTGAACACAGACCCATGACTAGTTCCTAATTTATTTACATTATATAATGCAAACGATATCTATGTTTGGCGACATAAAAAATAATTAGTTTTTGTGATTATTATTTCATTTATTGTCGCATTTATCTGTCTCATCGTAATATCAAAGACGAAAGAAAGGCGCCAATGTTTCCACTTAACAACTATTTGAGTCAACTGAATACGAGAAAACACTAAAAACTTTTTAGAAGTCTCCCTTCGAATCATTAACTTATGAATTCTAGAACACTTTTCATAATCTCAGTCTGTTTTGCTTAATTTGACTGTATATCTACAAATTATGAATACCTAAAAGTTACATATATTCGATACTTTAATATAACAAGAAAAGAATATACATTTAACTAAAAGAGTGCATATACATATAATATACGGTATGAATACGCAGCATGCGTCCTTAGGCCTCATGCTCAACCAAAAGAAACTTTAAAAGATAGTTATTATTCTTTAATTGTTTTATTTATTCGTGCATATACTCAACCGTTCATAAATCTCTTTCAATATGATATACTTATACATACTGTACTTCATACTGTTATATATAATTGTTGTTTAGATGACATTATTTTCATTACACATATAAATGAGGATAAGTGATTAAAAAAGTTAATTTAACCGTGTATGCATACCTATATTTATGATGTGTTTATTTCAATATGTTATGAACTATTCTTACGAATAATGTATATATGTATACATTTTTAAATGTGTATCATAATGTGCACAGAAAGATGTATAGAAATTCTTATTGGTTATTGTTATTTTTGCGCACACTGGACATAACAGGTGAATAATGTATTATCGATCATCAAAATTCAGGGATTCCATTTAAATATTCATACTAAAATTTAGAATATATCAATTAATTGGTTTTTATAGATATAAAAACCAATTAATTGATCAAAGAAGTATTAAATACTAATTCAATCATTTGAATTTGAATATTAACCTAATTGAGGACTATAACAATACATATACGTATATATTATAATATTGTATATTATTGAATATATAATAACAATGAAATAATGTTTGTATGTGTATCTTTAGGCCTATAGTAATAACATTTCAAGTAATACAACTAATCAGTAAATCAATAAATTAGCAGTTTAATGCGCAATTTGACAATTTTTTTGTTCATAATATATATAATGTTCACAATTTATATCTGTCTAATTATTTTAAAAAGTTTACAGTGACAATATAATGCCCAATTATTAAAGCAATAAGAACAGATCAAATTGGAACTATATGTAAATATTATTTAATGTTTATTAATCTTTTCATGGTCATCATTACCTAATATGCATACTATTCTTATCTCTGTAGTACTTATTTGAAATATGTGTGGTCATGCTCTAGTGAGGCACATAAACACAATTTGGATTTAAAACTAAAAAACTTTTGAAATTTTAAATCAACATTATTTCTATAATAAGATTTTTAATACGTTTTATTTGCCGAACAATAAAGGACTGGTTGTAAGAAGTTTATTGAATTGATTTTTTACTTTGCCTATGATAATGAAAATTCTGTCAAGTTTCTCACGACTTCAACTTGTAAGAATGTTTTCAAGATGCCATTTAAATAAAGTATATACACCAAGTCAGCCAGCATCCTCTTTCTTTTTTATTTTCTCCAATTATATCACGACACTTATGTTTTGTCAAATTATAGCGCCCAACTTGCTCGTTGAAGCATTCTTCTGATCTTCCGTCACCCCTTTTATTAATCGATCACTTCTACTCGGCCGTATACCCATTTAAGATGGGGTGAAAGCTGCATCAAGACGTACGCTTCATTGAGGAACCAAAGGATGAAAGTCCCCGAATGAAAAAAGATAAGATACTACTAGCGGTTTTGTCATCTTCTAATTATTCACCGCAGTCTACTCACATAGTCGATTAATACTTCTGAATTATTAACACATTTGGTCTGACCGCTTGAGATACCCATTTACTGTCTTATAAAAGAAAATGTTGGTGTATTAAAGGAGTGGTATTCGTAGCCGCTTTGGTCTATCCTTATGTATATATAAACATTCTGTGAATATTTATATACAATACATGAGTATGAGCGGCTCATTAGCGTTTGAAAGGCAGTTTACCTCTTGAAATTAGCTCTCAAAAGCCGAATAAAAGTTAGAGCAGAGAAAATAGAAGTCCTCCATTTTTATCTTTCGCCTAAGATGCATTTCGGGTAACAAGGGAGGCATCTTGAGGATCCTTCATCTGTCGGAATCCCTGAAGTAGGCAAAGGTGGCAGCGATAAAACACTGAATATATATAGCCGCATATAAGCACACAATGGATTCAGACTAACTTGTACATACATATATTTACAAGTGTTCGGGGCGGGAGTAATAATGCATAACACCTTGAGCCGAAAGGACAATGGGCTCAATTTACCTTCCATCTCAAACACCAGACATTTCTCTCTCAACAATTCTTTTCTTCTTCTTTGGAGCGCAAATTATATGATACCGACTTTTAAAATATATTTGCTCTGGGAAAATAGCAAAACGTGCTCTCGTCGGAGCTACAAGCTCATAAGTAAATCGCCAAATCATCTTAAATTTCACGCTGAGGTGTATTACTTTTTTAACTCCGGTATAGCGATTTCACTGGCCCGACACAGACCGAGGATCAAGACTTGCTATGACTGCTACGACGAGTGCTTAATTAAATGCAGGAATCGCAGTGGATTCGAGTTTCTTTTCTCTTGATGAATGTATGTTTGTATGCGTTTTATTCACTGTGGAGCGATGGGTGAGAAAAAATTACGATGATGCTGCACGGCTTCGAAAAGAAAATTTAGGGTCACACTAAAATATTTATAAACTTGTCAGGAGGCGTTGTATATTATAGTTTTGTGCCCAGATGGACCGTTATTTGTATAGAGCATGGAAAAGGGGGTGGAATATCCAATAAGCCTACAAGCTTACTATATATATTATATGTGCCACAGACTAATAATAATAATAATACAAGTGTCAAGAAGTACCTATAGCTATAATGAAATCTAACATTTGCAGACTCGCTCGGAAAACAATTGATGCATATGTTCTATAAGGTAATGCGTGTCGGACCAATAGCTAATTGTCATCTAATGTCAATATACTTCTCGGGCGACGTCAAATACGAAGTTCGTTTTTTCGTTAACCAGAGCGTTTAATATGTAGGTATATGGTATACAATGAAAATTTACACCTGAAGAAACGAACGTATATAACAACATAATTTTATGCCAATTCTTTACAAAACTCTTGACTCCCGGTTGAGAAACAGCAGCTAGTTATGAAAACTGTGTTTGACTTATAAGTGAATAAAATTTCCCCTGTCATTTCATTGACAACATCAGACCAAAACAGCAACATGCAGATGCTGAAGCATATATCTTTATAGTCGCAACAAATTATAATTCTCCTACTTTGCTAATTAAAACGAAATCGCATCGAATATCAGGAGTAAAAGTGGATGGTAGCGCTTAAAACGCGATGTTCCTTAATTGGCCTTGCGAGATAGTGTGGCTCATTTTAATTGCTTTGTTAAATATTGCTAGTTCTAAGAAAACTGACCTTCATTTTGTGTCGGCCGCGAGCGAAATATCGTGTGCAGAGTATGTATCTGCTCAAGTATTATTTTTTTGTGTCATTAAAAATGGAGAAATATTTTCCATTGAAATGTACATATAAGAATTCTAAAACAAATTTTAATTTTTGAAACTAAGCAATTTATTTAAATGAGGAAAACATACGTTTAAAACAAATATTAAGTTATGCATAACATGTCAATATACTGATATAGGATATTTTCTCAGGAAACAACAGTTACATGTATAGGAATCACAAAGACATTAGGTTATAAATATACTCAAAAGGTTTTAGTGTTTATTAATATTTTAATACTTATGAAGAGCAAGGTACATAATTAAAAATCGAATATGCATATAAACGTAAACATGTTTTAAAATCTCATTCTAGTTATACAATAACATATTTTCCTAAATTTATGAAATAATTGCCTGAGAACTCAAATATGTAACATCCAAAATAATAACAAATTTGTATAATTAGTGATAATATAACACAATAGAAATGGCTGTATTTGAACATAGTATTTTAATACTATGTATAATTTATTAGAAAAGTGTGCTTTCAAATATGTTCGAATAATTGGAAAATATTTTACATTTTATCATTAAAAAGGTGTTTATAGAAAATATTTACTAACATTTCAGTTGTTCAGTTTATAACAACAGTATTTTTTAATTTAAAATAAATATGAATTGGTCACTTGATTGAGTTGCTGTCAAATGATTTTGCCCCAAAATATATTCGAATAAATATGTGTATTACCTAATATAAAATACATTTATATATGCGTATACAATAATTATATATCTTACGAAAAGGATGAATTACTCTAAAATGCCAGGTTTATGTATGTCAATCAATATAACAAATATTATACTATACAATGGTAATAAATATTACAATTTGCAAATAAAAATCTCAAATAATACATAACAATAACATAAGAATGTGTTATGATTAAGGTTATTTACAAATATATGTATATAGACATGAATGTAATATGTTAATTGGAAAATTTGCTTTAAAATAAATAAATATAATTGTAATTATCAATTAATCCAATATGTTAAATATATGTACAATATCTTGTGTATATGTTACACAAATTGTATTCCTTTAAAACTGCTGATTACTACAAGGTCAGCTCAGATAACTCCGTATCTCATCTTAAAATAAAATGATTTGCACACTATAGAATTTTTAATTTTCAAACAAAATTTAATGTCTTAGATTGAATTTATTAAATAGAAATTTAACAATTGTCTAATGTCCCAAATTTTGGATATAATAGCATATTTAGTGCAAGAAAATACCGAAACTATTAATTAATATATTATAATGAAATAGAAATAAACTAAGAATATAACTATTACGTGAAATAAGATGGATGGACATTTATGCAGTATTAAGCAAAATTGTTCAGAATCAGGTACGTATATACTTGAATTCGCTTGATCTAAATGCAATAATATATTGTGAAAATATTCCCAATTTGCATGAAATTTTCATTTACATATTGTCAACTTTTCATTCAAATGTGTGTATCAAATTTTTTTAGTTAAAAATATTTTTAATATTCATAATTTGTTTAATATACTAATTAGTACATATAGCCAAGGACTAATTTTATGCTACGATATTGAAGTATTCCTTATAAATTATGAAGCTGTATAAGACGCATAGAATCTATCGATTACAATTTTTATTATACTGCAAAATGCTCTATACGACAAATTTAAGTGTGTTACTGTGGTATACAATAGGTATATAAATAGATGCAGAGATTCTTAAAAAATCGAATGTTCAAAAGTAATAATATGCACATGAGTCCACAAATACAATGTCAGTCTGATTTGTTGATAAATGATCCAGCAGAGGTTGTCTGGCTCAAAAATAGCGTTTGCTGAGGCGATAGTGTGGAGCCCTCAATTTCGGCCAGAATCCGTGTCACGCGAGCCTCCATCTTCTCCAATGAGTCGGGGAAGCAGACACCTTCCAGACTGCGCGGGGACAGCGCTTTCAGCCCCGATAGGAGCAGGATAAGGCTTCCGGACCGACCACTCGATCGTTGACCTCGGGAAAACTCGTACTCCTCCAGCATGAGAATTGCGTGCATCTGAAGTGGATCCACTCCTGTAACAGAGCCTATAAAGACAGAATAATATGACAGATGAGAATCGTATAGGGTTTGCTACAATATATAAATAGTTATAGGAACTAATGGGAGTTACACATATATCAATTTATCTATATATAGATCGCTTTTAGGTAAGTTTGCCTGCATCAGTTCAGAACAAGAATCGAACTCACAACCTAGTGAGATAGTTAAATAAGTGAATACAGTAATTGACACAATAAACGTGTATTGAAATTGTGCCACGAAATGCAAAAGATTTTGTTTAACACCAATGTGTGAGTCTAAAAAAGTATACCATTTGAGAATTTGTTAATTCTGCTAAACTATTTTAACCATGTCTATGTCGGTAATATACCTTAATAGTATTGTATTTAAGAAGATTATAGCGTTTAATTTCATCTATCTGGTTTAATATAAAACTGTGGAGTATATAATTTCTTAAATTTACGTAATTACAATATAAATAAAAGATAAAATTCATTCTTTGTGGATACCAATATGTGCACCAAATATACAAAAATACAGAAACCAATTTGAATCATATAACAGCATATTAAATATTAAATATTAAACGTATATAGGTACTAATAATACAAATTCATTATTATATTCAATATATCCACATTAGACATCACCATTTTTATATATACTTATTTTATAGACTACATTTATATACGTATAAATATATGCATGACTTAAATAACTGATGTACAATATATTATATTGTATAAAAATTACTACGAAACTACTAAAAATTTAAGATGTAATATTTTATCGTTGCAACAAAAATACTCACCACAATCCTGGAACAGTACAATTGCCCGAAGGAGAGCAAACTCCGTGAGGTCTGGATGCAAGTCGTCAAGTCGGGTCATAATGCGTCGCATACGAATACGCAAATCAAGGATTTCTTCTTCGGGAACATTTGTTTGGATTTCTCGAGATGGAAGGAAACCTTAAAAAGGAAAAGTGAAATGGAATGCTTAAAAGTTACAGATAAGTAGATGATATCATAACATTATACCTATATGCATACATACACGTACGCAACATTTAGTTACATAAATTGTATTAAAGATCTGATTATCTGAAATTTACATTAATATATTTTACTAAAAATTAGTCTATCATTCACAGAGAAAATGTTAACCGAGAAAAGATTACAAGATGGAATTCTAGAAATTGTTTTTTAATGTGATTAATTTGCGCGCTGTATTGAATAGATCCGGCTCGTGGGAACAGACCAGAACGTCAGCGGTGTGTCTTTCCCCTCTCTGCCACGATGGAGACTCCTAGTCGTCGATCTAACCTCCTCTAAACGTAAAGAGAGACCAAGAGATTCTCTGCCCGGGGCAAATTCCAAATTCAATGCACACAAGTTCCAACCAACTAGCCCAATTGAGGAATCGTCAATGTATCCAAGTATAAAGTGGATGCCTCTGACTATAACACAGCTGTTATGCTCCTGTGTCGCATAATAATTGGACCAGATGAACCGCAAGAAAACCGAAGATGAAGATGAGAGGAAGAATGGACATGAGGATACAATGATAGAAGCAAAAAAAGCGAAAGAAACATGAGGTAATTGTCTTCCTATTATGTCTAATAGAGTGTTGATATGCGCGGGAGCAAGGGGGCACAAACCAGAGGCGGTAGAGCGAAAGAAGGGACGCGTCAAGCAAAAAAATCAATCGATGTATTGGTCTAAAAGTCTGGCGCCGCTGATCAAGCGTTTTCAAAACTTACATACACGCATATTATAAGAGGTGCTATAATAATGTGTCCTTGGTCATCAAAAGATATTTAATGTTAATTTTTGTGTGGAATTCTTTCTTATCCTATGTATGTATATACATATAACTTTATGAAAAATGTCAAATTTGTTCACGAGTCTTAGAAGGGAAGAAATTAGAAGCTATCGTTGAAGGGAAGGGGCAAGTGGCAAAAATATTATCAGTATATATATAGTTGATTAGAGTGAGAAGAGCAAGCATATACATAGTTCATGTGAGGAATCAATTATAGCCATATTTTGTGATAATTAAACTTTGGATATTGCAAAAAACACAAGTGGTAGATTTATTCTTTTCATATATAATTATAATTCTGATTATAAGAAAGAGGGACTGTAGTTAAGCCGGGTGAAATATATATAGATATATACTATATGAGCTCATATCTCTTTAAAAACAACATTTCAGTTATCTCGTTAGATCAATGGGGAAAGTCTGGAGAATAACTAGGTTTCGATCTTTTAGAGTGTCGCTATATCTTTTTATCAAAGATGCACAACAAGTTTCGTATACATATATTCACATTTATTGAAGAGGCAAATAAAGGAATTATTATATTCAAATATATACATGGGATATATTCTCTCACGGTATAATTACAATACCAAAGAGGAATAGATTGGTGAAGGGGACAACCACTTCTTTAATTAATATTAATTCACCCTCCTTTTAGGAAAAAGGGAGGAAAGAAACGATGGAAGCGCAACTCGGGTTACTACGTCGTTATTTCATTATCTCAGCACAAATAGACCTTTTTTCAGAATTATGGGGGATTATATATTTCTACTGTTAATGCGCAACGTGAAGAATGTTTTGTTTTGTTTGAAAAACTAACACGTGCCTATTCTTTACATATATGTATTCCATACTGTTGCAACAACTCAATTATAAATTTTTGGTTCACAAATGCGAGTAGATTTATACATAGATATGTATAAACATAACTATAATTTATATATATATATATAGTAAATCATTACATATAGGAAAGCTGAATCTGTTAATTTTCATTTCTACATAAAAATCAAACACCACGGTGTATCATGGTACAAATTAATTACGTGAAAAAGTCATTTAAATTTAGTTTTGTATGGAAATATTGAGAAAGAGACTATTTATGAAAACCTTGAAAATAATTTGTTTCTTATTTTTTGCAAGTTATTCATATTTATGCTATGTTTTTTATACAATTTTAATTAAATTTTGAAACAATGTTACTTCTGATAATTTTCAAAATTAAATTAAATTAAACAAATTTTTACAATTTTTATCTGACTATGATGTAAACTCTTTATAAATGTGCATATATATTTCTAACAATTTATTTCTGTTAAAAGTATTTGTGAAATTACTAAATTATATATGTATTAATATGTATCTTAAATTAAAACTTTAAAGTACCTTCAAAATTTAGATAGTTTGAATAAACTAAAAAATACATTATTCATATGACTTTAATACAAGTGTAATATATTTTTAATTAACATTTATTCAAATTTGGCATTATATGTGAACGTTTCTATTTAAAATACATTGCATTTATTTTATCTGATAAAAAGAATACAATTTAAGAATAATTTTAAAACTAAAAACTTCTTTGGGGCAAATAATGCATATGAATAAATTTTATCTACATTTATGTAAACAAGATTATACATACATACAGGGTGTCTCAAAACTTTGACTACAGGTGTAAACTTTGAGATATGTGAACAATAAAATTATTAAATAGAAAAATAGATGTTTCATAAGGAACATTTATGTACATAAAGCATCATAAACCAATGCCAATAACAATGTAAGGGTAATTATTCATGTTCGAAGTCAAGCCGTTAGCAGATATGACATCAAAGCATCGTAAAGATACAGACTGACATACTTTCAAAAAAGATCAGCCGAAATTGCTCTTGCAAACTCAAGTATGCGAGCCTCTAAGTCTTCAATTGAATTTGGTCGTTCCTTGTACACTTCGTTCTTTAAGTGATCCAAAAGAAAAAATCTGGTAGAGATCTGGACTTCTTGGAGGAAATTCGACTACACCCCTTTTACCAAGTCAGACTTCAGGAAAGACTTCATCAAGTTAAAAGTTCTTACAACACAAGCATATAAAGGGGTGGTACCACATCTTGTTGAAAGTAATTAAGTTCATCATTTGGAAATATGGTTCTTATTGCAGGCATCACTTTTGTCCGAAAAATCTCAAGGTATCTATCTCAATTTAATGATAAATGAATGAAAAATTGTCCAGTTAGGCCACGCGACGATATTCCAATCCAAACAGTAACATCTGGGGTACATATTACCTCACGCTCCATGATCTCAAATGGATTATTCTATACACACAATTGTGTCTGTTCACTTTGCCATTTATTTTGAACATCGCTTCGTCCCTCCAGATAATTTATAGCAAAATGAATCACCTGGGACTTGTTTATGAACCATTCAGCAAACTTAATGCGGCGATCGGCATCTCCATCATTTAACTTTTGCAGCAGAACTAGGCAATAAGGATTCATGCATTTGTTATGGAGTATTCATTGAATTGATGTTTTAGAAATATTTAGTTGAAGAGAGGCTCTGCGCATTGATCTTCTTGGAACATCACCGAAGGCGCCCATGACTAACCTCACACTTTTATCTGACCTTGCTAATCTTGGTCGACCTGTACCTTTTTGAATGTTATTAATTGTACCATGCTCTTCAAATTTATCGTGTATTCGTGCAATGGAAAGTCGAGTTAATAATTCTGTTGCAAACGTTTCATTCCATTGTCGCTGTATTTCATTTAAATTTTCAAACTTATGATACCATTTCAGGATGTTTCGCTCATCAAATGTTAATACCCGCCTCTCAGCCATTTCGTAAAATAATGCACCCATACAATATTCTATAATATTCTCAATTTAAGATTTGAATATTTAAATTTAAATTTGAATATTTTTGCATGAGAGTAAATACATGTTATTGTTATTATTTTTAAATGTAGTAAAGTTGTAAGGTTGTTTAATAATAAGAAAGTTAGAGATTTTAGGTACCTATAATATTTTAAAAAGTTAATTACGAAAAATGTTTTCTTATTCAAACATCTTTTATTGCCTTATTTGTGCCATGAAAAATGAGAAGATAGATTGCATACTCACAATCTATGGGGATGTTCATCTGTGAAGCCATGAGTAGAATCAGTTCAGGCCATGCCGCAGTAACCAAAGCGACCTGATCAGCCTGACAGAGCCGATAGAAGCAGGGAAGCTGTCGTGAGCACCGGATAACCAGCTCCAAAACCTTGTCTGCCACCTCTCCCCCTCTGCTAGAGCCTGAGGTGCCACCCTGATGAGGGCCTAGGGGGGCAGGAAGTGGGGTGCTGGCCGAGGCAGGCAATATGGAGGCTTCGTCACACCCGATACCACCACTTGTGTAATTGAGAGGTGAGGTTTCCGTGTATACATGTTCAGAGTCTGAGTTTGGATAATACAGGATAGAATATATATACGCTCTGAGTCAATGCGATTTAATGATGTATATATATATATATACTTGTATTATAGAAGCTATAGTTTCTCAGCATGTTAATAGAGTTACCTTCGGCAGACATCAATTATAATAATTCTTATTAAAAAAAGATCATTCAGAATCGTTTGTGTATTAGGTATTATAATACATATGAAAAAATAACCTTTTAAATAAAGGATATATATATATATATATAAGTCACATATTATATGCAACATTTTATAAATAACAGTTCTACTAATATTATTTATATTATATGAACATGAATATATAGTAAAAATATGACATAAATATATACAATAATAACACAACATACTATTAAAAAAACAGTACAAAAAGTCCTCACTTTTTATTTATAACGTATTGTAATATATGTATTTATAAGATTATGCGCGCAAACACATTGGAATTAATGATTATCTATACTTTATACAGTAAGTAGTTGTAGTTTTTAATTTATAAGTTGATTCTTACTACTTATTTGAAATTGGTTCAATAATTTACTAATTTTATATAATATAATATTTAGTTTATAGTTCATACCATACGACTATGCTATCGTCTTGATAAAACAAAACAATCCTATGATTTCGGGTTTAGACAAGGACTACTAGATATTTTACTAGTATAAGTTATATATATCTAGTACTGTATAGTCCTTAGTTGGTTTAGACGACGAAGGTAAACTTTTTAAATATTTTACTAAATAGTGTCGCACCAAGTAACAAAATTAATTTGTTTAAAGGATTGATATCTGAACAGGACCATTATTTGACAAATATCGTCGAGATTGTTAATTACTTAGTTTCGGGTGAAGACAAAACAAGGATTTTGAAAATATGGATGAGAATATTCTAATGTATGAAAGCATGAAATTCATACCCAAATTTATTGAGTTCACGCTCGCTGAAGTCAAAGAAATAGAAGACGCATCAAAAGTAAACGAACTGACACTTAAACAAAATTTTACGTGAAAAAATGTTAATACTTGTTTCTTTTAAGGAAAATATATCTCCCAACATTGAAGTTATCCAGTACCTACAATGTCTGGCACAGTTTATGCATCTTTGGTATTCTCACTTAATAAAAATAAATGGAACTCTCTATTTGCCCACCTCACTGAATTGCGCTCAAGCTTCTCTACAACGCTATACCTGTCTGCATGTTGGAAAATAAATATTATGGAAGGGACGGATATTGTTGGTCAAATAACACCCCAAATAACAAAAATTGGAACTGGGAATACTTAAACAAATTATACCTATTATATAGTAGTCTCTGGATCGGAAAATATTTGCAGATGAGTTTATTGTTCAAGAATAACGGACGGCAAAGGATGATCAAGCGAAATTGAAGTTGAGGACATATTTTGACTGATCCAATCTTGAAATATTGCAGCAGGAGGTTTTCTGTATCTTTTTGCCTACTATTTTGGACTTTGTGAGCTCGAGTGGATAAGAAATTCACAGACAATAAACTATACAAATGGGACTTAAAGGCGATAATAATAGTATAGTTTATAATAGTGTGCCATGGTCTTTTGTTCTAGTTTTTAATGGATAGTCATTTTAATATATTGATTTGTTAGAATTTATTAATTTATGCAAAGAGCATAAAATAATTCAAAATGTTATTCCATTTTAAAAAAGCTAAACCACAGGGCTTAAATTCAAAAATTCCACATTTATGCCACATGAATTAAATAAAAATATACATTTTGACTTATGAATATAAACTAATAGGTATACATAATATATAATTTAAATATAAGTTAATATTTAATTTTTTAATATAACTAAAACTGTTTATATATAGAAAAGAAATCACACTCGTTTTGAAAGTCTGCTAATAATTCAAATAAAGCTACTAATGAATAAATAATACACCTGTTCGTAAATATAACTGAAAAAAAAACTAAAATATCTATTTCATGCAACCATACACCCCTTATATTGCTGTAAACATATATTATTTTATTCCCTGCATATTTTAAAACTTAATTTTTATACAATTATGCAAAAAATAATTATTTCAAAATTTCAAGAATAATAAATATATCATATAATCATATTTTTCGTTCTTAATGCACAACGTTAAAAAAATATAATATGATTTGTAGCTATTTCTATAGAAGAAATTATTGATTATTAATTAATCATTGATTACCTTTTTCGACTTCAACATTTTTCTCAGTCTTAAGTAGACCTCCAACGACGTCCCGAAATGATCCGGTCACACCTGGAGAGACGACTTTCTGTTGCCGATCTCTCAAGAGTCTCTCACCCGAAACCGGGCTACAGTCACCACTAGCAACATTTCTCCCTCCGTTGTTGCCATGGCGACGGTTGCCTGATGTGACAGGGTTGGCAATAGCAGATAGATTGAGTGCGGGCAATGGGGGCGACACACTTCTGACGATAGGAGGTGGAGAACTCCGGTGATGATGTGGAATAGTCCTTCTTATCGGAGACCGACACCGGGTACCAGGCGGGCTGTAGTGAAGAGGTGGAAGGTGATAGCGCGTGGGCAGTGAAGCTGCCAGATAAGCTGACGATTTTGTCTGATGCTGCTGGGTGAGAAATGATGGCTTGTTCATGTCGAAGAATGCTTGTGGTAATCCACCAGTAGAAGGAGAGCTGCCAGCAGCGGCACCAGTACGTCTAAGTGTGGATGGTGGTGGTTGGTAGGCGTGGCTGGGGTAGACACTGGCGGCGGCGGCAGCAGCGGCGGTGAGATAAGGAAGGAGAAGAGGAGGTGCTGAGAGTGGGGTGGTGACTGAAGGGGTGAATCCGGTGGACATGAGGCCGGGGATTCTGAGGGGAAGAGAAAGGGGAAGAAAGGCAATAGTTAATTAGAATGATGGAGAGGGAGTATCGATAATAGAACTTTTATTATGTGCTGGTTTAAATCAGAATTTATATTTTCTCCAATATCTAAAATACAAATTGTATTTTTAATTTATACTGGATCATAAAAAAATTATCTATGAAAAAATAGTACTTATTTAATACATTTTTACTAATGAATATATATTGAGTTCATTAAGCATAAATGCTAATTTAAATGAAAAAGGAAAATTATTTTGTTTCGACATATTAGTTTATTGTGCTGTTTAGATTACGTTTCTAGTTAAAGCAAAATATTTTCTTATTAAATAAATTCTATCTCGATTTAACAGCATATTACATTACTTTAACCTTGTTGGGTTCAAATATACTTAGGACAAAGAACTTATTCAATTTTATTACTTATAATTTTTTCAAGGGTAATTGTTAAGCTTTCCTTTACTGACAGTTATCTATCTTTGAATGCACAGCCGAAGCAACTTTTTATTGTTGTTGGGATACGAATTAACACAAATTCCATTGTTTTTATAATTCCAGTCGAAATTTCTTAGTTTCAATTTAATAAATCAAATCTGGTAAGTTCTTATACACATCATAACACATCAAAAAGAATTCGAATCATCAGAAGTTAACGGAAAAGAAGAAACGGTATATTTAAAATGTCAGTTTTTTCAAAGTCAGATATATGAGAGATTTGTTGAGATTATTTGTCCTTTTTATTTTACTTTGGAATAAATCTCTACTAAAGGGAATGATGTCAACAACGGTTACAAAGATACAAAGTAGTCATCTCTGTGGTTTAATCCGAGAAAATCGGCAATTCTAGTGTACAAAAAACTATAAATGTAATGATGTAAAAAATCTTGACCTTCATTGTGCAGCCGACGATGAATAAAAATGGCCCAATTTTGACAAAGCGCAGTTACATTTTATTCAGTGTCTCAATCTAAACAATTGGAGAAGAGATAATAATGAGGTATCAGAATGACCTTGAGAGAGTATTTACATAGGTCTATTTTTTCTAGCTTACTCGGAGTGACTTCAATACTTTTTAACGTTAGGAATCTGCTGCATTTAATTCACTACTTAATTTCTTTAATTTTAGAATCGTTAATTAATTTAAACTTTAATCGTGTTTTCTTTTATATGTTGAAATAAGATGAATATGTTATATTTTACCTCTAGGTAATACATTCAATTATATTTTTTAATATAGCTAATATCTCGTTATTTTTGTATTACCTATAACTCATGTGACAAATTATTAATAAAAATATTATTATACCAATATTTTCATTTTCGGTTAAAGTTTAAGTTGCTTTTAAAAGTGAAAGTAATAAAGTTGAATGTTTACCTAACCGTGTATATATAGTAAACAATGTTAAGCACATATTTGGATTAAATTACCATATTAATCTCTGAGAAATAGCCCAATAGATAGCTACATACTAGTTTATAGATAGAAATTGAGCCTTATACAAACTTCTAAATAAAGATTGGAAGTTGTGGTCGAGATGAATAGACCTCACAACTATTTCAACACTTCTGTATAGACATGATAAACAAATTAGACGTGTCTCAAGATTGTCACAATATTTAACGAGGTGTTTTCTCTCCCCCCTTTGTTTGACAGTAAAGAAACAATTTTATCACAAACAAACGCTCAAAGGCGAACTGAGTATAAATGGTGATACTTATGGTGTTCGAGAGACCAAAAATTCGAACAATCCAAAAGCAAGCGTTTGCGTATGTCTTTTCATCGCACAATAACTCACAAACACAAAACGTGAGTTTGTCAGTCTCTCCGAATCTCAAAAAAATATCTCCCTCCTTTCTCAAAAGCATATGCGCGCAGAGCTCTCTGAAGGACCTCGAACAAGTGACTCTCAAGCGGCTTAAACCATGACAAATGCCAGATTCCCATGGCCACGGCACAGTTGGTATCAACTCCCTCCAGAATGTCTTTATCTGAGAGAGACACAACACCCCTCGTAAAGGCGGCTGCTGGAGGACTGTACAGCGCAGGAGCAGGAAAGTTTAAGTAGAGATCAGTGGGTGTTTTGATCTAGCCGGAGAGGAATTGATTTGCAGTAGAATGGAGTGTAGTCGTCTTGTTGGTACCATTAATTTGTCAAATATTTAAATGGAAAGGCGATTTTTATATTTTAAGAAATCAAAAACACTTATGTAGGGTGAATCAGTGTGGATATATATTTTCCAAGATATACGGGAAACTGGGGCGGGATTCACAAAATATTAAGATATCAAAATCACTTTACACACGAGCAATTTGTAATTATTAGAACAAAGCATTGAAAGTATTCTATATTTGCGTTTAAATTGTTTAACAACTTTAGTATAGGTATAGGTTATACACTTACAAATATTTGTTTAGTATACCAAAATCGTTTTTAATAATGTTTTCACCAAGTAAATATCGAAATGCAGAACACTTGTAAAAAATTGTTTTCTTATTATAATTGAAATCTATACATACGTACATATTAATAATAAATTTTCAAAAATTACTTTTAAACTTCACATAACAATAAATATTTAATAATCATCAAGCTACTTTGGAAACAGTATAATAGGATTTTTTAAATAAATTTTTAAACAAAATTAAAAATATATTTTATTTCGATTTTTATTTTTATTTTTAGAGAATAAGAAAACCAAATATACTGTTTAGTCTTTCTGGAGGCACTTCTAACTTATATAGGAATATTTTACTACATGAAAAGCTTATACCAATAGTATATAAATATATTTGTGAGCATATATTGCTGCTCTGAGAACTCCACGGCTGTGTCTGTGACTACCTTCTGCTCCTTTGACTTAATCTTGTGACACTGAGTCTCTCGTATTGTGTGTCGTCGACTCGAATTACTTCTCTGATCAACAGTGTCGTTTACTTGAAAGTCGAATTAATTTCTGTCACGCATGTATTTACTTCTTTATGATATATGCTAGTTTATAGGTTTGATTTTTTATTATACATTATATATGAATCATGTCTAAATACTTTAAATTTGTATGTGATATTCTGTACTTGAAAGTATATAATAGTGTTTGCTTATCATCGTTCTATAAGTATATGTTTATTTATCAACAGTTATATTTTTGACAGCTTGTTTATTGATTTTAAATAGGTAGGATTTATTAAATATAATTTTACAAGTATGTTTGAATATAGTTCTGTTTTTATCAATAACTGCAGCTCTACAATAACAATAAAATGATATAGGTATTTAGCTCGTGTTTTAAATTGGTGCATATAAATATCACAAATATGTACAATAAAAAGTAAAATTAGAGGTGATTTTCATTAACACTCCATTCCAAATACCTAAATAAAAAAATTAAGTGTTATAAAATTTGATGGCATTATTATGTTGGATGACATATCATTCATCTTAAGAAAGTAGTATTAGTAGGTGCAAAGTAACAAAATGTAATGTCAGTGCATAAACGGCTAAAAATTAAAAGCAAATTTAATCGTTAAAATCTAATAATAGAAATAACAAAGTAAGAAATGTCATATTTTAACTAAAAATAAGGAAAGTACAGATGTATTTGTAGATGTAAGATGTAAAAGAGAATATTTCACAAAGTATATAATGAATTTTTCTGAAGAATTGTGTATTGTTTAGCCTTTTCCACATTTATTCCCTCATTTTCGTTGAGTCAGACTTACCACTGCACAAGTGAGTAGAAAGCGTGATCATCAAATCTGTCTTTCTGTAAAATTTTGCAAAAATATTTAAACACCAGAAGAAGAATTCACTACGTAGGTCAAACCTTGTTGAATTATCAAAATCTTAATTTTAAGATAACAAATGTGTGCCCTGGAAGGAGAATTTGAAAACTTTCACTATTGTGACTTCCTTTCAGACTTGGTTTAGCGTCGGTTTAATTCCTCGAAAAATCAAGGGGTGGTGTGTGTATTCTTTTGAATAATTGAAAGGATCATCTCAGCGCTAATCAAACAATAATATTATCCTTGAACACGTGGGAAGCCAGGGATTATATTCCGGGAGCAAAAACTGTTGTTCTTCACGTCTCTTTTGTTGATTTGGGATGCCTCTCTGAGTGAAACCAACGACGAAGTGAAAGTTTGATAGAGGATTGTCATATGGTGCGTTCGGAACTGTTATAGAAACATGGTGGTTTATTCAATATGTATAGATATGTATGCTAAATATTGCAAAGATTCCACATTATAGTTTTCCAAACTATGTACATGTAATTAAATATTATGTCACTGTAATTAAACATGCATTATTTCCGCAGCTTAATGCTTTATCATTACCGACCATTATACATTTGATTGTAGTAATACCACGTATATGATTGAATGAAAAATTCTGTATTGATATAATGAGGAAAACCTATTACGTTTTCTGAGTGAACTAGATGTATTTGAACTAAATGTTTAAATCCATTTAATTTTCGACAATTATATTAATGATAATTGAAAACAATATGAAATAATTTTATATAATAATAGAATTATGTATACCTAATATTAAATAGTATAAATTTAATCTGATTCATTTATAGAATTATTTTATTAGTACCATCATAAAATATCTGCACATTAATAAAACTTTGTAATTACAGCAAATTACAATTATTTTACAATTATTTAATATACAATGTGTAAATCTGACACAAATTATATAATATTTAAAAATATAAAAATATTTTGTATATAGTATGTATATGTAAAGGTATATATTGTAGTTTTAAAACTTGAACGGAAGATATACCATAGATAAAAAAAATTACTGTTACTATTTGTTCAAAATAAGTATTCTAAAAAAATGTATTAACTAACATTTGAAAAGGCTGAACTTATTCGCTTAAAATTAATAATATTTGCCTTAAAGTATAGTTATTCCAAACTGGAAAATGTTAGTTTCTTTTCTGAAAAGTTAGATATATAATCAGCATTTTTAATAATAATTAAAAAATAATCATATTTTACTTGTATATGTTACCCAAGTATACATATATTATAATTATAGCTACACACAAGAAAAATATATTTATTTACTTATAATTTAGTGATCTTCCTTACCTGCATCTATCAAAATTGAAGGGTCCTGAGAAATAGGCCGAGGGCGAGGGACCAGGAAAGGATCCGGTAAAGGGAGGTCCACCACCTATTAGCAAATCTGGACTGTCCCTTTTGTACTGGTAGCACCGGGGAGCCCGCTCGTGCTGAACAGCTGATTGAGAAAAAATATGCATTATCGCTTTTTGAATTCTTTAATGCTAAGCATTTTTTTTACGAAAAAGATTAACTTTCCTACATTTATTCATTAGATATACATTCAAATAAACTATTAGCTCTTTTATATAGTGACTTTCCAAGAAACCAAAATGAACACATACATCTTTTTCGATATTAAAATTACTGTATAGCTTATAGCTATCATACTTAAAAAATAATTTTATAACTCCAACATTTTTCATTTGTTAAATCATCATACATGCAGGTCATCATCATTTGATCATAATATCATACATTTCTTTGCCTTTTGTCTTTTGTTTTTTGTATTTTAACGAGGTTATTTTGCCTATATTAAAGTTTTTCTTTCATATTTATATTCATATATTTAGATAATCAAAATTAAACTATGTGATTAAGAACAGTAATTGAAATTATATTATTAACTTTATAAATATATTGTGAGAAAAATCACAGGTTCTTATTTTGCACACAATATATTTCCCATTATTTCAACATATAATACTGAAAAACTGAAAATATTCCAGATATATTTATGATATATTGGCAAAATATATTGCCAGAATTCCCTGAGAAAAACTGTTTTTCTTGCTTTTTTTGTTAATTCTTCTTTCAACAAAAATTAGGTAGAAAGATGCGCCTCCCGCCAAACCAACAGACGTGTATATAACTAGAGTTTCTAGTCGGCTTATCTCCAGCACTACTTCGGCATACTCCTACAACCACAAGGCTAAACGTGGTTTGTTATCTTCACCAGGAAGGAGCAAGAAGTTCCAATGTCGCCATGAATAAACAGGAGGGGGGTCAATAAATCTGACTCTTTGAGCCACCAGGCAGTCCATGTTCCAAACTTTGTCCTGAGACAGAAGACCAGTACTAGCACATGTGGTGCCCTTCACACGCCATGAAGTTGTAAGGATCGGTGGAGATCGTAATCTCTCTAATTAATCGCCGGAGTGAGGGATCGAAATTCTATAATAGCAACGATCGAGAAAGCACCACACCAGAATTCAGAATATTCGTTTTAGAAATGTAGGTATAATAGGCAAGCAGGTAGATGCGGTATAAGTCAGAGTTTTTGTAAGCTTTTTTCATGGTAATTTTTTTTACTTATCTCTACCAGTTCATGAAGTTAAAAAGTATGTTAGTGTCCATTTCTGCTCTTGGATATGGTTATGGTTATTATTATGATTATATTTTATTGTATTGTATTGTATATTGTATATTGTATTGTATATTGTATATTGTATATTGTATATTGTATATTGTATATTGTATATTGTATATTGTATATTGTATTGTATATTGTATATTGTATATTGTATATTGTATTGTATTGTATTGTATACATATATATGCATAATAATTTCACAAAAGAATAATATTAATGCCAATATATTTTACCTTACAGAACAGATCATACATAATTTTAAGTTAAGTTAAATTCCCTTATATTATTGTTTATATAGCTAAACTACTGCATCATGACATTTCTTTTTGTCATATTATTATATACAGTACTGTTATTATTCTTCTATATTTCACATCAATATTATTATCCATTTATGCATTTGTTATATGTTGTAAAATATGGTTCTTTTTTTTAATTGTATAATTGTTTAAACTACCCATATTATATAAAATAATCATAATCATAATTAGTTAATTACTTACTTTTAATAATAAAAGTAATTGATTACAATAACGATATATACGAGTATACTATAGATAAATTGTATAATTTTAAATATTTTATGTTTAATAACTCTTTTAAACAACTAATAAGTCGAGTATATTAATTACAATGTCTTTTATATTTCGTACTTGCATGACAAAACATTAATTTATTACTTTATAAAAGATAATTAAAATGTTAATGAATAGTTGCTCACAAATTAGAAACTTTACAGTAAAGTAAAATTTAGAACACATCTTTGTTATCTTTTGTATGATATATATATACCTACTCATTTATTGATTTATTAATATAGGTTATAGATTGGATTTTATATGTATTTATTAAAGAAATAGTATAAATAACAACGACTATTTTTTTAATATATAGCAAATATATTAATTTATATATACTGAATATACTGAATGAAGTCAACCTACATTTCACAATGTTTTGTAATTTAAAATTGTAACCAACGATCTATAGCACCAGAAAAGCGCTAGATGGACAAATATATATTTTAAATATGAAGCCCAAGCTGATTACTACGATTATATAGCTTGCAGAATTGACATAGACAAAGGCTCAAAGAATAATGTATGTGGACGAGTGAAGATTAAACCGAATGTTACAGATATAGTTGCGAGATCGCTGGTCAGCCATATTCATGTATCAATTGTGTTGCAGCCCTTCATAAAAAAATAGAAACAATACTGTTCTTACTGTCTTATAAGAATTGATTTGCTTAAAAAATTTAAATTGTGATTGACTGATCGTTTCTTTAGGAAAGTAGATGAAAATAATGAAAGAATTATTATTGCTAATTTATGAAGATGTTGTGTATGTTTATTTTATATTACATGTAATTTAAATATGTTTTTCTTGGCATGTTTAATCAATTACGGGATAATTTTTAATTATAAATAAAGACTACTTATATCTAATTTACGGTAAAATTCATGTGCGTATTTCGTTGGAAACTTTATTTCTATTTATATAAAAATATATTCTTATAAGATATAACATATTGAACAATATATGGACATCAATATACAATTATCTCTTGTTGAAAGTTGTTAATCGCACTGGATTTATACCCATGAATGTTGTATATATTCTACTGACTAAAAATTCGTAGGACAATACTCGTAAATGCAAATGGTCTTTGTGTTTTTATTTTTTACTATAAAATAATGTTTTCTACAATTATTTATCACAAATTTTCTGTTCCATCCAATTTCAAATATATGTAACATTTTAAGACAAGGGCTGTAGTATATTTAAGTTGCTAAAAACTAATAATAGTAAAATTAGATAATTAGCTAAAACTTTATTTTAAAGTCTCAATATTTTTTATAATCGAAGAAATGTTCACATCATTATAATTTATTCAAAAATCAAAGTTCGCCATTTTCAAAAGTGCGCTTGAAATATATGTTCATGTTTTAAGTAAAGAGAAATTAGAGACAATTCACACATATAGAGACATATATATATTCATCGTTATAATAAATATTTCCCACTCACTAAATAAATAGATTTACACATTAGACGAATATGCTACCTTATTAAAAATATTTTTGAAAGAACAAATTACTTCTGGTTTTCTTAACGATTCACGAAAATGATTAGTATATGTAATATTTGCCATTGAAACTTTAAAGTCACCTTTTGTTTGTACATTAAAGCTTTTTGTATACTCTGCAAGCATTCTATTTGTGTTCATAATAATTATACACAGTGCGAGAACAAAAGATAGTTCAGTCGGAGGCAAAATTCAATCCCTGAAAGAAAAGCATTAATATGTTATTTAAAAAGCATTACTGTCAACCTTGCTTGGCTCCTTCACTCGTTCGTTCGCGAGAAAAATCTCAAGATATTTCATCAGGTGTTATGATACCTACTATGGTAGTTGATTCCTTAAGTGGTTGTGAAGAAATATTGACACGACGCAATCCGAAGCATAGCGACATTTTTCGAGAAAACACGCACAGGGACCCACAGAAACCGATTTCGTTTGAACTGGAGCCGGGCTCGTGCGCCACTCAAGAGCAAAGTTGAAATTCTAAATTAGACTACATTACACAAACGGAGAGTTCGCATATGGGAAGGAAATAACTTGATGCGTTTCATGATTCGAACGCCTTCAAATAAAATGCTTAAAATTTCAGAATACGAGTTTTATTAAGTGATATACACCCCCGCTCACTGCCTTCTGCTTTTGCTCTTTCAGGTTATAGTGCACCACAGAGATGGGAGATTTTGATGGATGTCAGAGGAACCATCAAATCGTAACAATCGTGTTTTTTCTCCACGCTTAAGTTGACAGCTCCGAAAACACATCGAATTTCTAGTCTGTTCACCCTCCCTGCTCCCAGATCGAAAACCATACGACACAACAGTTTCGTCTTTGTAAAGTTATTATATATCCTCGCGTCATCACAATGAATTCGACATATTATACATATACATGCACAATTATTAATTTTGACAGATTTGTCCATCATTTCTCAACCTTTCCCTGGTCATCCTTAAAGTGGACTGACTTCAGATAAACAAACAATCTTGACCACGCAACACGAGATTCATGCCACAGTCACCGAACGGCTGGACACGCTCCCATGGGCATAATGCAATTTTCGACAGGAAAGCATCAATGTTTTCTTGTCTCCTGGGGCGCAATATACTAAAGTCTCATTTATTGAGGTGCTAACTTTTCCTAGAGTGTATTATTTCTCACTTATATAAAAAGCTTTAATATATTCTCCCTTCCTCTTTTTCGTCCCTGTATAATATGTCGAAACCGCTTAGTTCACCGCCACCTTTTATATTCCTCCTTCCTAATTTTTTCCTCTCAAACAAAACGCGCGCGCGGTCAAACATTGAGATGAATAGACACCCTAGGTACATAGTATAAAAATGGGGGTATAGGCAAAAGATATTCACTACAGTTTTAAATATTTAGATACTTTTTGTCTATTTGACTGAATGGAACGTTCCTCCTTTTTAAGATCTCCGCCCCTACGGCCTCAAGGTGACATTCTCTGGTCGAGAACCCAAAAGCGGCCAAGTCTACAAAATTCCAGCGGAAAATAAACATGTCAACCCGTCCTACAATATTTGTAGCCTTGGAAAATTATGCTGTTGACTTGGCGTAGACTAACTTAGTAGTGTGAGCATACATACTGTTACTGAAAATGTGTAAATACATTATTATTAATATTATATACCTAGTATTATTATATGGCCTCAGTAATAACCATATAGACAGATATAGTAAAAATTGTATAATACGTGAATTGGTTTTTCCTTTCAAATTAAATTAATGTTGTTGCTGTATATGTTCAGAATAAATATTTATGCTTTAAAATTTAATTTTTCATCGAAATATAGTTTGCAGAAAAGTTTAATTTTTCATTAAATGTTTAGACTTCCATATAATTTAAGGACAAAATTATTTAAGGATTCATATAATATAACTTTAATTAAACATCCAATTTAAGTAATTTTCAATTTTCCACTAATTGTTAATATGAAAATAATAAATAGATGTAATTTCAGTTACAAAAATGTGATAAAAACTAAACTCAACTCACCATCCTTGTTCATCTTGACCTCAAGACACTTGCTGAACCGACAAGCCTGGCACTGGTTCCTCCTAGCAACATCCACTGGACAGTTTCCTTTCTCCTTGCACACGTACTCCAAGTTCCGGCGGACACTTCGCTTAAAGAAACCCCGACATCCATCACACGAAAGCACACCATAGTGTTTCCCACTAGCGCGGTCTCCGCACACGCGGCAGATTGCTTCGATCTTCTTCGTTGAACCGTTCACCTCTGATACCACGTAAACACCATGATAAAAGAGGAGAAGATAATGCGATGTTTCAAAGTGTTAATTGATTTTATTCATCGAAACCTTTTCCATTTAGTGTCCTCCGAACCATGAGTAGTGTTTTACTTAATATTTTATAATTTTTAAATTGTTCAAAATTATTGCAGCTGTCGTTTAATTTGTGAATATATTATGAATATTAAAATTCATTATTTGACAAATAAACTAATTTATTTACTATTTTTATGCCAAACACAATTTCACAAATGTAAAAAAATTCTATTTATTCTAAAATTTACTCAAAAGAAAACTCATGGAAGGAAAATACACCATTTTTTGTACATAAAAATATATAATTTAAAATTATCATGATTACGTTTATTAACCAAAAATTAAATCAAACGTCAATTGTTATGAATATTCATTGAATGAAATTTAATAAAAACATTAAATCGATAATGATGCAAATTATTCTTTAAAATTGAACACTTATCAAATTACTATTGATATACCTACAACGTCTTGAAATCAAACTTCAATTTGTTATTAAATATACCAAACTTTCACTGAAGAAATATAATTAATATGTGTTTAGCAGTTAGTTTTATTGTTAAATCCATAACTATAATTTAATTTAATTATTTACTGCTAAACATAAAAATTATTGTATTATTATGTAGGTATATATCGAATCATAAAGCTTCGAGTAATTCACAATTATGTCGCACATATATACATTGTAGTTAATAAAAAGATATTATTTATATCAAGAAAGTCACTGAATGTAAACAGACTGTAAAGATGGTAGGTTGCAATCTTAAGAACGCTTAAGTGCTGGGAAAGCCAACTCAATCCCACTTGAATATAGTCTTTGCCACACCATACTCAGCCACTCCAATGAGCAGATAGCTGCCTTGACCCCAGTGAAACGGAGAAAAGACCACTTTATCAGTGCGCACAAGTCAATTAGTCGAACTTTGGCGCCCCTAATCCCTTCCTGAGGGCCTGCTCTTGCCGAATTGTTGAAATCGACTTCATCTTCTCTTTAGGATAAGATACGTATATACAGGAGGCCATATTTTAATCCTCAGGGCGTTTGACATTTCAGCAAGACATAATGCACCAGTTTCCTACGGATAAAATTTGGTTGAATTCGAAAATTCATTCATATAGGAATGACGAATGGCATCCTCTTAGACTTTAATCTTCTTGAAGTTTTCGCAGCATAATGCACAAATTTGAATTATTCTTTTAAATCCTAAATCTATGGAGTAACTTTAAAGAGAGGGAAAAAATTAAAGATGAGAGATTAACCTTATGTTCATACCTGGTTACTTTTATAAGCGGTTCGACTAATGCTTAAATTTATTTCGATATATGTAACATTTTGGCTCATTCATTATACAAAAATACATTCACATCTAAATTTTCTAATCACAATGAATAAGTTGTTTATCTCGTTATTGAAAATTTCTCTAAAATATTTCAATTCTTTTTTTCAAATTTAAATATTTGTACCTTCTTAAGACAAATAATCTTATTTTACTCAATTAAATGTTATACAACAAAAACACAATATATACAAATATCCTAAAGTTTATTTCAATCCTAAATAATTAAAGACTCCATGATCAGGGGTGTTATTTTACCAATCTGATGACACCCACAAAGGTAAACCTCAATGTGCAATTATGTTGTACAAAATATGCATAATATCTCTTTTATACAGCTTGTCAACACAAAGGGACACCTCGTGCCGATTAGCTCCTTCTGTTCGTGGGGAGCTCTGTCATTACAGCGTTCAACTGCTGTCTTTTCCTGGAGACCCATATGGTCAGCAGAGAAAATAGGATTCTCAGATCATTGACCACTGGTCATTCATTCACTCCGGACAAACTAGGGACGAACGATCGCTTTGATTGGGAGTGATTACGAGCATAGTTTCAGGTTCCATATTTCAAAGAAGGCGGATCTAGTCTTTCTGTGAACATACCCATACCTATATTTACCCCTTAAAATCACTCTAGTTTTCCCAATATAAGTCTTAGAAGTAGAGGGCATGATAATTGAAGGCGGTCATGATAGTTATCCTGTTTTGTTTCTCTGTCCAATGATGCAGCAACATGTTGAAATCCAATCCGGGGGAAAATTATTAATATTAAAGAAAGAAGACGCTTTACATATTTTCAGATAAAATAGATGAAACTCGCGTGTTATCCAAATTTAACTAGTTGTCATAAAATATATGATATATTGGATTAAGCAATTTTTAGTTTCTAAAAATATTTCAATCATTAATATATTCATGTAATACAATTATAGCCTACATATTTAGAAAAATAATAATTTGGAAACATTGTTAATAATTTTGTGAACAAATTTATTCAACTTTTTAAATATATATTTATATGTAAAACAGTTTTAATTTTAATGCCTGAATCTTCCAAATAATCTTGATTTTTTACTAGCCTGTTTCATTTAAATATAATCATTTATCTCAATATTCTCGATCAAATTGTATATAAAATATAGACAACTTAAATAAATGTTTAACATTTGAAATAATGAACAATTTCACTCTAAATTTTAAAAGATATTTCTATAAAAATAAACTTATATATCATAATTTAAGATTAACTTAATTTTTTTTCATGATTTATATAGGAAGATTAGAATACTTTTTTGTTCTGTTTAAAAAATATCTTGATTGACGCAATTTTTACTTACACCGAGTTCTCATTATTATTATTTCAAATATTTTTGCGCATTTATTCACTAAAAAAATGTATCATTTTGTTTTCATATGTATCAGACAGAAAAGGTTATAAAAAGAAATACAAACTTATTACATGGAAACATATATGTACTCCTACATTCATATATACTCATATATATTATATATGTACGCTAATCTTTTCTGGTACCGTTAAAATCTATTTAACTTCAATATTTGTAAAGGTGTAAAATATAGTAGAATCTATAATTAAAAAGAATTTTATTGGTGCAGTTCTTTTTGAGAGTGAAGAAATCTTTCATTTATATAAAATAAACTTGATCTCAAATATGTCATCATAAAATGTTGTGGTGACATTTTATTCTTATATTTAATACGCTATTTATTTTATTTTATGAAAGACAAATTTGTTAAAAGAATAAAATAATAATACTTAATTACTGAATGATTTATATACGAGTATATAGATAAAAATCTTTAGTAATAATTGGAACAATAAGATACAACAATCAATTTTTATACATTTACATGTGCAAAATTTTGTTACAATAGGTATATAATATGTCATATTCGATTATATATACTATACTAAATGTATTCATAAATTACTCAAATATCATCATGCAATTTAGATTTAATTCTAATAGATAATTTTGATTCCAATTATATATTTTAAAAGTTTTCATATATTTTTCATATAGTGTATGTTTCTTACTGAATTAATACATAATTCAATAAACATATATGCATAATACAATAGAAAAATACATTGTTTATCATAAGTATAATACAAACATGCGGAACTAATGGGTATAGAATAGTAACATCTCTAGATCGATGACTAGCATGAAATTTACCTTCGTCTCCAATACCCGAGACTTCCGAATTCGTCCTCCAAGAAGCCTCCGAATCATCCCCCATGGCTGATTGTTCCCGTCCCTTGCTACCTTGAGGATGGTGCTGACCCAAGTTTCGATCCATTTTCGAGAAAGACGCTAAGCCGATTGACATTGACACAGGTTAAACGTTCGGATTGTCGAATCAAATGTGAAAGTTGTCGACGCGCTTCCTAAATCTAATTAATATTATTTTCACTTTTCTAAATTGGGCGGTGATAATTACCACTTCTTTAAAAATGGAGAATATTGGTAATTTCTAGTGCCGAAATGTCGGGGGTGGTTTATTTCGGAATTGTGGCGGTGACAATTGGGAAATAATTGTCTTCTTGTCTATCTATATCACTCAGTGGAGATGCGCGCGCTCTAAGAATCGGTGGACAGAAACGATATTAAGGGAGGTGAGACAGGGAGGGGTGGAATGCAATGGATTGTTAGCATTCGTGGGAACGGACCAGATGCAAGGCCGAATAGTGGATTATAGAGTGTGGCACGTGTCTGTAAGTTGCGGCCAATCAACGTCCGGTTTTACCTGTATATGGATATACATATAATAGTGTTTACTCCAGAGTACAGAAGGAACAATTATTACTGTAACACATCATAATCATGTAATTATTGCATGAATATTCAAATTTTCACTTATCAGATATTTATTATTTGAATTACGTAATAGCGTATTATTTGGATTTAATGTATTCCGAATTGATACTCGAAATATATACATAATAATAAAATGTTTACAAAAGAATATGGATTTCAAAATATTTCAAATTATACCTACTAGTAAATATCATAATTGAAATATGTCATTTTTATTAATTTTGTTCTTTCACAATTAATTAACTTGCTGTTAATTGTATAACAAAATGCTTCATAATTTATATTTAATTCAGAGTAACTGTATTTATCCCTATACATTTTTATAATTTATGAACATATAAAATAGTTTTCTTTTATACCGTTTATAGGTATTTCATATCAGAATCAGTTGAATTATATATTTAAAATATGTAGGTATACTATATATAATAAATCATCTATTGAATAAAGGTGTATTAAAGAATAGATAGTAAAGCAATAGTATAGATATATTAATTTTTTGTTAACTGATCTGTGTTTAAAAAATTACCTGTATATTAAATCATTTAGAAGAAATAAAATATTATACATTTGATGCAATATACTTACCGTCAATTGAGGTAGGTTAGATATTATACATTCTAGCATATAGATATTAACATCCTTATTTGCATAGAAAATACACATAACAATCAATTCCAATATCTGGTATGGTTCTAATCGGAGGTGCTGAGACACTGCAGCACCCCCAATATTTTTTGAGGGCGGATGAAATATAATAGAGCGCCCCTATTATTACAATGCATTTTTGGCGCCTACCCCACAAAATTAGTTTGTCACTCTTCCTCAGATATTTCCGTCAAATTGTATATCGGATGACTTACAATACATAATATATACCTTATAAAATTTACAGCTACAGCTGCAGCTGCAGCTTCAGCGTCTTCCATCACCTCAGCGCCTTCCTTCACCTCAGCGCCTACCTTCAGCACAGAACATGCCATCTCTTCTGCAGGATCGCATCTTATTTCAACGTCTGATGAAATGTCTCTCCCTAATAAACTAAAAATCTGTCTTCCGTATTATACTATACTATAATTCCATGCTATATCTTCGCACTCAATTCGATGTTACTAATATATTTACAACCGCTGAACAAATGTCCCTTACATTACAGTCCAAATAAATGTCAGCTGAAGATGCATTGTTTCTATCAAAGCAATTTGCAGCATTTCTGGATTGTCAAGGAACTGATGAAAGTTTTAACATATTCTATAAGCGAATAGTCAATGAGTCGGAAAGAAAATACGAAATACCTGTTTTTCCTCGATATCAAACAATTTTTTGAAGGATTAACCGACAATATTTTGAATTAATTCATTTTGTCCTATTAATAGCTAATATTTTTTGTCGCTTTGAGCAGAAAGTTTTAATGTTATTCGTTATTCGTTATTTAGAAAGTTTTATAATATCAGTATAGCAAACCAAGAACATGTCCCGTGCCAAAGTCACTGATGATTAAACTATTATAGTTAATGGAGAGGAAAGCCAGATTTCTTTAAACGATGTGTAAAAAAGCTGTTTACGGAACTATAAGTTCAAATAATAACATGCATTTTTGCACCTCACAAATGAATGTGCGCCCTTCTAAACACTACGCACCCCAATATTTAAAAGGTATGTATTAATCAGGTGTGACCTAATAAATCTAAAATGGGTGATGCTTATTTTCTACTAATTTAATATCGTCTACAACTAGATCAAATGTTACATTTCTAAATGATAGGAATATCCATACAAAGTTTTAAATGTTATCATTGATTTTTCATTAAGTAACCATCATGGCCATCTATAGATAACTTATCTAGAAGTCTGTGGTAACAATTATATATTGAAAGATATATAATGAATATAATGAAAAATGCTCAAAATATTTATAAATGCGCAGAAATATAAATTTTACCGATGACAAAATCCCTGTTTTTACTAATTATGTAGTGTAAAGTTTTATCACAATGTGTTTAAAACTTAATAATAATTTGTATAGTCATGGTAGCGCGTAGCATTCATATTTGCTTTGCATCTTCAGTATACATACATAGTTCGTAAAAGAAATGTTCAAAAGTTGATCAAGACGGAGTATCTTTGGCATTACTAATCAAACTGGCATGTATCCACAACTCCTATACCTTGATCCTTAGGCAATTACCGGTGTCAAAACCGGTGGAGAAGCAAGTTCTCTCCAACAGTGCTTTTGCGATGGCTATTCAAGCTCCTATCTATTGACACTGTGCTGTAAAAAGGATGGTGTAGCTCATCATTGACGAATCGCAGATGTCCATTGGATTAAAACGTAATCTCGTTAAATCTTGTGAAATGAGCTCCTTTTAAAGATGCAACAAATAAAGAGGCTTCGTCATAGATTTGCTCAAATTTCTAAACTATAATTCTTGCTTTCTTGTTAACAGCATTTATTTTTTCGAAACCTATAATAACATGAATCATAGATCATTACTGATTTTCATAATTTCTACTCAGAAAGAAATACTTTGAAACATATTTATTATTTTAATAAATAAATAAAAATATTATTGTAAAAGTTAATTTATATATATGTATATAGTATAATATATGTATAATTAATACTAATAATAATAGTTTTAAATAAATAATAGATAATTCAGGAGACTCCTATTCTCAACACACGATTTCTATATCAAAACAGAAGAACCTATTATTACTATTCTTCCACATATATTACTCATATTACTTATATTATTACACTTTTACAAATCATTTTAACTTTACTATTTTGTAAATAAATCTGAAATATTTCCTATTAAAAATTATTTTATTCTCGAATTTATACATAGAAAAAGTGCTATTTTATTTTATTTTGTAATATATTGTTTATGTTCCGTATTAAAGATAATTACATTTACAAATAAATATATTTCAAATTTGTATTTGAGGTTTTGTAAAGCACAGACTGCTTAAAGAAAATAAGAAAAATGACTTCCCAATAAGAAATAAGTATATAAAATAAATTCTTGAACTTTCGCATAAGGCATCTGAAAAAATGAATTCAATAAATCAAATCAAGAGGTTACTAAATAAGAATGGAGTCTATTTATTCAAATCGCGAGTTTTCTACGAAGAACCAATGCAGAAATGATCTATAAATGATAAACACCAAACATGAATATACAAATGAAATAAAAAATAGACAAACGGAATAGTACTAATAACAATAGAAGTAATGCGGTTATCCTTTAGTTACTAATTTAAATTACGAAGTTAGTTAATATTTTAAAACATTTTGGAACAATTAAAGCCTTTGAAGAATTTGAAACATGTTTCTATGAAGCCTTGACAATATAATATTTAGCATAGAGTGAAAATAATCTAATCAGTTAATTAATAAGAGCTGTCACTCAAAAAATGTATATTACATAATTTAAAGATTTTGTTATGATGCACAAATTTTTAATGAAGATAACAATTATTTCCCGACACGCCTAACTGGGATAAATTGTGTGCTGCTTATAGCTATTCAAATAGATAAAATGCAAAAAATGTATTCCATTGAGTCATTGTAAAACTACGTCTAACAGTACTAAGTTAGAACTTAATTTAAAAATATATTTATTAAATAAAATTAATTAATATACATAAATATATTTTGTAAAAGGATTAAATCGAGTAAATTGTTTGCTGCACATGGCTGTACAAATAGAAAAATGCACATGAAATTAAATTTTATACTACTGGTAGTAAATGTTTGGCAAAAGTAGTATGAAACTTTTTTTAATATGAATTTCACAACATTTATAATAGCATTTATGAATTTTGTTAATTAGTTTAGGGTGGAATAAGGATACAACACATCATGTTGCAAATTGATTGAAAGTATGCAAATTATCCACAGTCGAAAATCGTTTTCTTTTTATAAATTTTACAAAATTGATAGAAATTTAGCATAGTAAGTACAAGTAGTATATTAATTTTTGTATTAAACATATTTCAAGTCCAATATATTATACTTAAGCATTTAAAATTATCGCAAAATATAGAAACGAGTTATTTATGTTGGAAACGTCTCCAAATGTAGATAACTTACCAGTCATTCTTCTTTTTTTTACGAAAGCAATTTGAGATAACTACTCACAATACAATTAATCTACACGCAATAATCAAAAAAGGAAAACACCGTTAATTTTATTTTATTTTTAAATTCTTAGATATAAATTGATATAAATTATATAAACTTTTATGCATTTATAATTTTGTTTTTTTCTTACAAATTTTGGATGGAAAATCGGATGGAACTTTACTTAATACACTGTAATATATTGACATCTACCCCCCACACTTTCTGCTATATAATTTCTTGTTATATAGTCTATTTTATAATTATGTATACTTTTTTCCTGAACATAAATATTGTGTATTTAATAGAAGTTCCTGTGTGATATTTTACGGTTTCTCTTCAAAGAAAGAGTGCGAATTTAACCCTATCCACCAGGCTTTTTTGCGCATCGATATTCTGTGGCGGGGAGGGGCTCATTAGCTTCCCCCCAATATTTCCAAGGTAATTAAACAAAGATGTTTTGTAACATATGGTCAAAAATATTCTCTTAATAAAAATAGATACAAAAATACATTTTAGTTATTTTTCTTAAAAAATTAAGGAAATTTAAAAAAACATGTTTTGCAAGAAATCATAATATATTGTATTTAATGAATTATTACATTTAATTTACCTGACCTAACACAAAATCTTTTCGATTGCGAGAGAGATGTGTAGTGTGACCACCTCATTGAGTGGACAATAGTGAGTAGTGTTACTGTTAACAGTTGTAAAACATTATTTTAGGAAAAGTCATGAAAGTTTATATTGCGCCAATTGTTCAAACAATTACAGCAAAATGTGGGATGGGCTTAATTTTAAAGACACCCTGTTATGAATAGGGTTAAATGATTAAGAGTGAATTAGTCTAATGTATCTATATGTGATTTTCTAATGCTATATAGAATCTATATGACTACAGAATGGCTCTCAGTAATCAGACATAAACAAGGTCAAGTCTAGGCGGGCTTATACACACCGGACGCCACGTGGTAGTATTTTTCCCACCAAAAAATGGGAAAACATTTAATCTCATGGCACTCTCTGGTCTTCATAAAGTCTTTTGAAATACCAGTGTGGCGAGAGGATAGCGCTGTTATCGCTGCTATGCTGTCCGTGCATATTAAGATTGGGTCTTCGATATTGCTAAGTTGTAGGGATTCAAGTTCCCTTATATATCAGCTTGTATGTCATTTACCCTTTTTTCCTTAGCACAATGATGATCGGTTCTTTAGGAGTACACCTAGAAACAACAATGTTTCCATCCATTGTTACTGCTTTAGCAGATCCATCTGTGTAGATAATAGCTTTCCACTCAGCATATCTTGTGTAGATGGTCTCAATTATGTCAGTGAGTTGGGCTTTTTCGAAGGTGTTCTTTGTGTAATTCCCTTCAAGACTTGAATAACACTTCCAGCTGCAGTTCCTTATGCACCAATGTGGCTTACTCACAAGTATGAGGTTTTTGTGGAATTGTTATAGAGGTTAAGATTTCTCGGATCTGATTCGGCTTGGAGACAGAAACTGTTACGTGTCTTCTGTGCGGGATAGTCATTGAGATGGGTTTTCTCCAAGGGTTCTTAGTGAATAAATGGATAGGTTTATTGTATGCTATGGCACATTTCTTTTTGGAGATGGTATGGTAGGAGAGGACTCCAACTTCGCAGCCAAGGGTTTCAATAGGTTGATTTTAAGTTGGCCCATGATTTTCGGAGGGAACGATTTTAAGACCATTCTAGCGATTTCAGTGAGGTGGTTGACAACCATGAGTTCCATAGAGGAAAACAGTAATCCAGGATACTTCTGCAAAAGGTGTTGTTGTTGAAGGCGGTAAATCACGGCAGTTTGTCCAGGCGTGCCAACTCTAATACTACCTCTGGGTTGTCCGAGAAGTCTGACAATTGTGGCCCCCAAAAATGATTCTGCGACTTTAAATTGTGGCAGAACAGCGCTGGAGCCAGTGTTCCAGCGTGTCTGGCTCAGACTTGCATCTACCACAGATGGATTGCTCCCGTGGTGACTACTCTCTGTACGCTGCGGGCTGGTGACAGTGACCGCTTTGGAGTTGAAGTAGAAGCACCTTATCTTTTCCAGGGAGATTTTAAATGTTTATGATTTTTGTACTCTTTCCACAACTGTAGACGAGCAACACGGTGGTTAGATGGTGAGGGGTCGGAAAAAGCTCTCTTGACCAGAGATGAGACTAAGGATGTAACGGTGGCAAAGGAGACATCCAAGACCTCGGCTGCTACTTTAGCCTCCACATCCGCCATCTCGTTTGCCAGGAAGACCACAGTGACCGAGCACCCGTTAAAGAGCCACACTTCTACTCAGAAAATTCAAAATGTACCAAAAAGCATGAATATCTGGCGATAGTTGGTATCTGACAGCAGAGAGGGCAGCAAGGGCTACCTAGAGATGGTGATAAAGCGTTCAGAGATGGTGATAAAGTGGAAAATTTTGCTAAGTAATATGCGTCAGTCTCCAAGCTACCTAGGTCATGGGAAAGAGACGGGAATATAAAAAGAAAGGTATTCTTTCTACCACAGACCATGCTCCAACTATATGGGAACCAGGGATAGTGGATGCTGCGACTTAACACAGAAAGAAGGCAAACTAGGCATAATCAGATAGAAAAACGGAAAAGCAGCAGGAGATGATGAAATCCAGGCTGAGCTCTCTAAACACCTAGGGTCAAAAGAAAAGCAGAAGCTCGGTAAGATTTATGTGAAATTTTATATGAATTCTGGAAATAGGGTTTAGTTCCAGCAACCTGGAGAAAAGCAACCATTATACCTATCCCCAAGAAGGAAAAAGACCTAACACAACTATACAGCTATTGACCTGTCAGCCTAACTAGTCACAATGTCAAGCTCCCCGAAAGAATAATTTGAGAGCGGTTATACTACATACTGAAGAAAAATAACTTTCTATCACTTATGCAAGCAGGGTTTCGTCGATCTGATAGATCCACTGAAGACCAACTACGAAGAGTGATTCAATCTATCCAAGACGTGTGGAATGAATGCAAATATGCTAAACGCACATTGATGCCGCTGTACGACTTCTCACGGGCGTACGGTAAGGTATGGAGGGAAGAATTGCTTGTCAAACTCTACAAGATCGGTATACCAAAATGTATGATTGCGTGGTTGAGACAATTTCGTTCACATAGAAGGGTGAGGGTGACAGTAGGCGGCAATAACAGCAGATACCATATTTTTATAGATGTTGGGGTAGAAGCACTATCCAGCGGGTTAACTTATAACCATTCTAATGCAAAGGAGAGTGCCTGGATTTCTGTTTCGTACGAACAAGTGATGCAGTGTTGATTGTTTCGATACAGTCTCTGAGGAGGGTAATTGTATCGGATTTCTTGTTGCTGTTCCTTTGAGGTGGAGGGATCCCTACCATTGCTGGTCACTCGTTGTGGCCCATGGTGGTATGAGTTGTGTGGTAAAATTCTGAGGGATCGTCGTCGGCAGTCCGATCGGTACAAACAATAAGGTGGGCGAACCTCCATGCGAACCAAGTGTTTGAGATAGTGGAAGCCAGTATTGGCCATCTTGGCCACTCCAGTTTGAAGAATTCCAGACACCGCACGGGAAGGGGATGACCTCGTGTTTGTTTCTGCAGTTTGTTTGTTCGCGGCTTTCCGTTAAGTTATCCGAGCGTGCAAACGAAACCACCCAATTCGGATTCTTCATCAGTTCGGATAGTGGAGGTATGGCTCTCCAAAGACACGTGGTCTTTTTTTCGCTGTTGCAGGATATTCCTGAAACAAATCTTCAACGTTTCAGGAGACATATGGTACTTTAAGCATATGGGGTTCTACCCAAGCTGAATGACCACCTGGTAAGCTGAAATTCTGCTGCAGTGCCCACTTCGAAGCTGGGCTACCATGACTTGTTCTTTTTTTCCCATCTTAAACTTCTTTCCACTATCGTATATCCATACTATCCGAAGGTGTTGGATTACTTCATCCAGGATTTCCCTGTTAATAATGACTTGTGCGGTGCTGTAGTTGATTTTCCCTTATCCCTTTGACGTCGCGTCCTTAGCTATTCCCTTTGCTTCTTCGTCTGCCAATTCATTTCGCGAGATATCGACGTGCCCTGGAACCCACTTGGAGAGTGACAACCTTTTTCTTCATTCTTTTTCTGACATCCTTTTTCTTCAGCCATGTAATACAAGCGGCGCCCTACCATTCTCTCCATGGTCTTAGCAAAAATAGACGTGAGGCTCAATGGTCTGTTTGAGTCGACTTTGTTGGCATGTATTGCTGCTTTTTGGAGTGGGATAATAGTTGCGTTTCTCCACATTTGTGGCCAAATCCCTTCTCTCGAGGACTAGTTAATACAGCTCAGGATGAAATATTTGCTTAGGTGCCTATAGCTTCTTGAGGAACAGGGGTGCGATTTCATCTTGACTCGCAATAAACTTGGCCCTCATAGCCTGAATTACTGCGTCCAATTCATTTTTTGTAAAATTGCAACTGTCTAGTAAATCGGTGGAGGGAACTTTAAGTAGTTTCATGATTTCTCTTTTCCTGTCCCTCTCTTCCTTGGAGAGCTGGAGTCTGTTGACTTTGGCGTAGTACTTGACGAATATATTTTCCTTTTATTTGTCCGAGCAATACTCACGTCCTTCGTGTTTTAGAACTTCCTTGCTGTTATTGGTTGCTGTGATCCGTTCATCAATTTGATAACTGCCACAACTTGTCTGCCTAGATATTCCAGTCCACTTCTTCAAGAAACTCGACCAATTTCCGCTTCTTCTGATTATTTATCATTTCCTGTACCCTCGTGCTTGCCTCGACCCATTCCGCCTTACTGTTCGGAAGTTATCTTTTCAAATAATTCCTCCTGTTTGTAGCCTCGCGTATCTCTGAAGACATACCTGGTTTCGTGCTTTTCTTCTGCGTGGTTCCAATGTGTTCCCTGGCTGCTTTGAGGATAGCATTGGTAATTAAGCAAGATCACTTTATCTTTGAGGGACGTATTCACTTACATTGTGGACACTACTTCTTTCACTTTTGTGATATATGCAGGCCAGTTCACTCCACTCCATTTCCACCTAGGTCTAGACTTTCTTGAGCTTGTAAGCTTGGAAACTGGGACGTCTATTTTTGTAAGAATCGGGAAATGATCCGATCCAAGCGAGTCCAAAGTTGTCCAAAAGATCTGCCAAACCCACTGGTCCGGCAAGATTGTTATATCTGATATGCTCCCACCACCTGTGCACCTGTTGATGCCCATCAACGCCTCGTTGTTCACGCAGCTCATCTTGTTGTTTTGGTGACCCATTTCATCTGGGAGTTTGATTCTATTCCAGAGCCGAGAGTAGGCATTGATATCACTGTTAACGAAATTGCTTGCTATTGGGTTCTTAAGTATGTTATTATGCTAGCCGTTAACAAAACCCCGATTAATTTATTGTATGTATTAATATCCCGTTACGGTAAGATCAGAGAACAAGCAAGAATTATTGTTAGGAAATATTTATTTAATAATAATCATATCCTAAGTTAGCTATAGGCTCATATGATT
>JAYRBW010115468.1:0-40195 GCA_036023295.1 Invenusta paracnida
AATAGAATAGAATAGAATAGAATAGAATAGAATAGAATAGAATAGAATAGAATAGAATAGAATAGAATAGAATAGTATAGAATAGAATACAGAATTGAATAGAATAGATCTTGATACATTTTTTTATAAAAGTGAGGTTTTCCATTTGCAACTTGATATAACTCTGAAAGAAACAGAATTATATGTAATTATTACAATAGTAATACACGTCCACATAGAGTGGATCTCCGAAAATGTATAAACAACAAAGATTTTACAGCAACACAGGCTTTCTGTTTCTTTTATAATTGTTTTTATACATCAATATACATTACTGAGCGCGTTCTATAGAAAGTACCTAATAATCAACGAGCATTAATTTTTTAAATAATTATGCTGCAATCATGTAATTCAATAAAAAACCAACCTACATATATGGCATATATAATTTGTATAGAAATGTTTCAATGTAATTATTTTTCTTCCTCAACGATACCGAAATCTTATTTTAAGTCTTTTTTATCTTTTTATAAGTAATAACGATCGACTATTTGATATATAATAATTAAATATAAAATCTATACAATTGTTTACATTTCCTGATGGTGGAAGAGTAGAAATTATAAAATGATGAAACCGTGTTACATTTCTTTATTCGCGGCACGGTAAACTAAATTTCCTCACAAATTTTTGTATAATTATAAATCTTCTTTAGTATTGGAATATATATTTCGATAATAGCGGGGGAATGTGACATTCATACACTACAAAAATAGAATATCTACAATTATATAGCACAAACAAATATTTTGGGCGATTGTGTGTATATATATATATACGATAAATGTATTATATATGTACATGGATATAACGTGCGGCGTAGCACGCAAGCAAACGATATTACAAAGTTAATCACATCAGACTTTGAAATAATTGCTTTGTAATAAAATTTCTATGCAAATGGAATCCGATACCCTTTGGAACTGTATCAAATCAATTGAGTCTGATTAATTCTTTAAGTGGGTTGCGATACAAATGAAATTTCCGAATCTGTGACAATCGTCTTCGCGCTGCTTATTTTCTCTCCGCCCCATTTTCTTCTTCCACATACATAACTATTATCTCGCCCTACGCGCCGAAAAAGTATATAAATTTTCGCTTTTTCTATTACTGATCTTATTTGTATTTGTAGATAGATATTCCACTCTATCTAATCTATACAAATTGTATAATTTCGTTTTGAAAGAACACTTCATATTCCAAATATATGTATAAATATAATAGTTTGCGCTGCACGTCGTAGGAATGAAAGGCAGTAAAAATTTGTCAAGACTCTTGGCCGGACACTGGACGTATATAGATATATATGTATATACTATTTGTATATTTATACCGTTTATAATGAAAGAAAAGAAGGAAATATATTATATCAGCTCATATATTGTTACTGAAATAAATTTGACTACACAGATATTATATACCCACAAATAAACTTCCAAATATCACTGATTAATATATAAAATATTTAGTTGCGAAGCTGAAGCTTTTGAGAAAACTTATTCATATAATCGAATAGAATCACATAGTTAAACCTATAACGAATGATGGCTAACCTAATTCACAATATATGTTCTCACTGTTGCGACACATAATATAGATTAAGAAGAAACACAATATTAGTGAATTAATTGTGGTGATGAATGATTAAAAAATTTATATAATACTCATAATATGAAGCACGGTTACACGTGGCTACCATTTGTTATAAAATTGAATTTGTATTGTCAGATATGACCAATGGTCAAGTGCGTCTTATTCATAATGGAGATAACAGTGAGCTGTTTTAGTGATGACACGTTTACAATAATGGGCAACGGAGAACCGGGTGGACAAGTGGAGTGGTATTGAACTTAGATGCCGTCATGCAGAAAAGTTAACGACCCTGAGTTGAGTTCTGTTGAATATCCTAAACGGAAATTAATTACCCCTGGATGTGTTTAGTGTGCGCTTGCTTGCTTATTATCCTCACTTATACTTGCTCCTTTTTGCTCCTTGTTTAAACTTAGAAAATAAGCCCTATAGCCGCTTGTCTCGATTTGAAACTGCAAATATGGAGTATGTAGAGTAGGGGTTATTATACCTACCTACTATATCTGACAAATGACGCAACAGTTTATGATATTGTCTTGTAAAATATTCGACAGAACTGTCGCCGCTCATTCTTTGCAAATTGTATTAAGAATATTGAAACACACTTCTGTTTACGACCTGCGTCAAGTATATGCATATTATAGTGACGTGTCTAAACGAACCAGGCTTGCGATCTGAGTACCTGCGGACTGAACAAGGAAATAACAATGTCCACTTCATTAGGCTCATTATCAAACGTGGTAAATCAGGTAAAACGAATTCCCTCATCGGCTCTTTGTGCATACTATTACAGATAGCTGTTAAGAGGGTTGTTATGCCCATATCGGCGTGTAAGTTAAAATATTAATAATATTGCTGATGATATATGGAACACATTTTCGACAATTTCCTACAGTAAGAGAACAATATTACCCATGGACCTTACATAATTGAGAATTTATTTTAATAACCGAAGCTGACAGAGCTATCCTGGCTTTCTTTTTAGAAGTGAGATTAAAATTCTAAAATATATTAAACACGAGGAGCCATGATATTATAAAATGTACAAAAAACTTATTGATAAGAGATCGAGAAACAAGAGATTTAAAGTTGGGAGAAAGTTGAAGAAAACTTATCTTCTCAATCTTCTACTACTTCAGTATAATACTAAATACAAAGCAAGTCATTTATCTTAGTGTGCAGGTCATTGCTCATGTGCCCGTGTAAGTCTGCTGGAATTAGGTTAAGTCCAATTACACTCTTGTGATGTGCAAGCCCGCCAACTCCCGAGATTAACTACCTTCAAAGGCGCGCTAACGTATTAATTTTGATTCCGGGGACGCCTGGATGACGTTATAAGAAAGTCACTGCCTGTGATTTATGAGAATGGCTATTCCACCCCTTTTCATAAAACTTTAGTAGAACTGGGGAATTTTCCTGAAATAAATTGGAGCGACAAATAACAATTATATAGTCTGCTTGTAGAGGATTCTATAATGCGGAAATTCTCGCTGTAAATATGCGTTAAAGAAGTATATTATAATGGGAGGCATTCATTCCTTTCAGCTTCGAAGCAGCTCCTCCTTTATAACTAATTATATCTAATTAAGTAGTTTTATAGGAGAGGGCCAGGAATTTTATAAACTCTTTACGCGTCAAAAATGATAAACAGCTATTGTTTCATGTCCTTAATTCCCGATTCCTTCATCCCATCTCTTATTTTTTTTGTGGATGAAATAGTTTGCTTTTTCAATATATAATAGTTTGGCGTTTATAATTCACTTATATACGCAAATGACAATTCGCGTCGTAAATTTTATATTATCATGATCCCATAAAAGAAAGACACATATAGGTATATTGAATTATGTTCAATTTTAAAATACACTGCATAATAGTTGTAATAATTTTATAAATATGCTAAATTATAGAAGTTAATAATATATAATAAATGAAGGGGTTTACGTATATATGCTAAATTATAGAATTAATGAAAACGTTGTTATAAGTATTTCATGAAAATTAAGAATATTTGATTATGTGATCGTGACACACCATTTTTCGTTAAACAAAATTATGCGTATATTTATAGAGTATAATAAGAACACCAAAGATGAAACAGTGTGCTTTATATGTTTTCTAGTATTTGTGCTATAATATATGTTATATGTGCTTCTTATGTTTGTATTATACTTTAATATATATATATATACATCGATTTAACTTTTTAAATATATTTAGCAGATAGTAATTATAGTCCGAATGAAATTATAGTTCCATTTAGCTTTATTTTTTTTGACATCTCATAAACCATAAACTCGTTTTTAATTCGACACATTATCAAAAAAATGTAATATCATTTTAAAACAAGCTACCAATTTATTTGGAGTGCTCATATATATAATCTATAATTTATTCTATAGCATGCTTTTAATTTTATTTTATAACACCTTTTTTAAGATCATTTATCATTTCTTAATATATTACGTTTTATTCTATAGTATGTATAGCCTCAAATTTCAACAAGTGATGTCTTAAATGTTATATTCTGTTTCAAGGTCTTTAATAGATTAATAGAGAATCACTATTTTTTTAATCGACACTTTTATGTTATTATATATATCGAGATCACTATCGATTCATGCTAATTATAAAAATGAAATTATTGGAGTAATTGACTATTATATACAGTATGCAATTTTTAATTTCATTGCGTTGTTTATTTAATTTATTATTTTATTATGTAATTTTATATATGCTACATATTTGACCATTTCGCGTCATATAGCATCTGCGTTAAACATATAACCCCTTATTTGCAATAATATAAAATTCTTAAAAAAAATTATTTTAACTATATGTTTTGTAGGAAAATATACGTATACATATATCATAATAATTTTGTTTAATTTTTATGTGTTTAGTATACTACCTGTAAATTTGACTGAAAGATGTGCTTCACAAAATGAAGATGAATGTATATATATATAATATATATAGGTACAATAAGGATACATTTCCTCTTTAGTTATACAGCTTTAAATAATAGTTTATTTATTTTTTATTCTGATAACGCTAACAATTGAGCAAAAGTATAATTATACACATTTTAGAATATTCTGACACGATCGTTCCTTTTATTGACCTTTATATTACGATGCCGATAAATCTAAATGTTAAATATAATTGTTATAATTATATACCGTGACTTTGTGAACACAAACGGAAAATTATACTATACTCCAAAGACTTTTGATCACATTACTATATTAATGATGTGCCGAATAACGATAAGGAGATATATGCATTTATATAATATTTCCATTTATAAAACTGTATGAGACACATCATTTTTTATATTGAATATTTAAATAGTAGTTCATTATAACACAGACAGTGATGACTGCACAGGCACTCCTGTGACCATTAGATACCTTTTATTTGACACAACTAAGATGACTCTATACCAGAGACCATAAGGCCAAAAATTAAAAAAGGGGAGGGAATTGAAGAAAAAAACATTTGAATAAAGCGGCCAAGCAAAGCACGAAATAAACTTTGTTACAGCAGCTGATCCCATCGCTCTGAATTCAAGAGAAGTAGAATAATGTAAGAGGGGTATGCCTCAGCTCACTTTTTAGCTGAAGTGCACTGTCCATTTTATATGCTACATTCGCTACGCTCTAGCTACCACTAAAACAGGAAAAAATTAATAATTCATCACCGTGACACATCACTGAACATAACTTTCAGCAGTGTCTCTGATATTTTATATACCGTCAATATAGGCAGATACCGTTTACTATCTAAAGGTCTTTTATGTTAGTCACAGGAAAATGCCAACTACCATCTCTCCCTTATTTAATTCCATATTTCTTTCTCCAACAATCCTACTTGAAAGCCAAAAGTATTATTGCCAATTTAATTGCCTTCCTGCTTTCATCATTTTACAAATTCAAACTGTAAAAGTCACACAAAGGATAGTATATGTCCTTTATTAATAGCAAACAATACCTATAAGAACCATACATGTATTCATCCATTCATTTATATAAGTTGGAAATCTATTATATCCCAGGACATATCGTGTGTTCCCGTCATAGATTGCAATTTACCGCTTCTACTAGTGTATGTTCTATGAGATCAGAAGAAACGTTTTGAGCATTATACAGACCAGAATATTGAAAGGCATAAAACACAATTATCATTCATATATGTTATTCTTCTGCAGTCCCTCAAAACTGGGCAATATGGTACCGCCCGGCATTCACTCATATTGCTTTCCCCTCCTCTCCCAGTAGGAGAAATTCCCTTGTTTCTTCCTCACATTTTTATTTCATCAACGCAACACGTGATAGTTAGTTACAGCCTAGTTGTCCTTCGTTATATAAACGTCATGAATGTGTAACTATTTGCAAGGAGCGTATTGTGTTACAAAAGATTGCTACACTTTTCGTTATTTTGGATGTTGAATAACGCAACAACTCTTGTATTGGCCCATTCTATATATACTCAAATGTAGGTATTTTCTGGGGAGATACTGTGTTTACGGCTATCCACTTTGTTTCTAAACCTTTTGGTTGCGACGAAATAACTCATGCGTTGAGCAAGTTAAACAAACCAAGTGGGCAAAATTCAATACATTGTTTTGTGTTATATCTTGGGAAGTCCATAACAATAGTGCAGTGTATCTACAGTCACTGAGGGGAGATATATTTAAAGTAATAATAAAGAATTATTGAGAGTTAAAAATAATTCAATTTTGTCTCATGTAGGTAGCTATGTGTATAGGGATTGTAACTTTTTTGGCTTAATTTAATTGTGAAGATGTAGGCAATAACTGTGCAATAGTTTTAGTGTGCCATAATCTAAAATAAACACAGGATAAACATTGTTAAATTTAAAGTTAATATAAAAAAACAATAAATTGTATTTAGTAATATTTTAATCGTGGCATTAAATTAAATATGAATGAAAAACCATATCAAATCGATCATATTGGTTTTGTGAAAACAAATGTTATAAAATCATTGTAATGTTTACAAATTATATTATATACATATATTAGATAACCATATGCAATATTCTGAACGTTAATATTTAATAATATACCATACAAACATAATAGACACATATAACAAATTTCGATTCTTGCTGGTTATCACTAATAAAATATATAATCGAATAACAGAATCAAATATACAAATAAGTAAGAGTTTTTATCTTATATCATCATCAAACGCGCTTTGTAAACAAGATCGGTAACATGTGGTATACCCCCATATATACATATGTATGTTTACCCTATAAGGCGGCAAAAATTATAAAGTTTAAAATTATTCTATGTGAATAATTAATATTATTCCATTTTGATACATATACTGATAAAATCATTTTGAAATCAATTCACTATGTGTTAATTTGATAAGTACATACTCCTATAGGTGCATATATTGCACATCTGTGCCTGCTTTTTGATAAACATGAAAACGTGCCACGAATGATACATTGGAATCAAAGGGTATATTATTATATATTATGAATATAGCGGTATATAGCTATAGATGTATATCTGATTGTTTAAGATTTAATCACTGAGGAAATTTTGAGTTCTAAATTTATAGAAATCTGCGGGTAACTTATTCATGAATAATGTACAGTTGTTATTTTTATTCAATGCACGATATAATGTTTATACTATAAAGATATTATCGTTTAGCTGCACTAATAGATCTTTCTAACTTCAAAATCTATAATATTTAATCTAAAACGCCAAATATAACTTTACAGTGCAACGTATGTTCAATACTTATATCTCAATGTATATTCATATTCATAAGTAGGAAAATACAACCAAATTTTGAAAGAGGTAACAATAAATATATAAAAAAGATTTTGAGATAATTACACACTAAGTGACATTTGTTAAGTGGGAAAGTATTTGCTCAACTTATGAATAAATAATCAAGTAAGAATACCTGAAAAGATTTCTTAAACACATGTGTGTTATAAGAAAATGGAATATTACCTTGAGTATTTATAGAGAAGAACTTAAAAACGAACAAGTAAATATTTGTATATATAGACTAATTCTAGTTCATAAAAGAATATAATGACATGCATTAATAAACAGTAAACGTTTAAATGCTGCATTAACATATAATAATAGATTACTATTTTAACTTAGTTTTTATATTGCAAACCCTCGAGACGTCAAATTACGCCAAACGCGTCAGGCATAAAACTTCGATTCACACCAAGAGCGTTACAACCATAGATATATAAGAGTCTAACTTTTATGTTTATAGTCACATCGGCTGAAAATTCTATAAAAATGGCTTTGTTTACTTGGGTATCATCTTTGGTGTACATCCGGACCATAAAAATATAGAACTAAATTCCTAAATAACAAATTTTGTTTAAAGCATGGCACCACCATATCGATTTTTACACTAGGTGGGGAAAAAAGCTTCTTTTAGCATCTGATAGATAGAAAAGGTCTCCTGAAACTCGTAATATCATTATTATTCGCCCAGCTATCAAACAGAAACTTCCACTGAAAGAATCTATATAGGAAATTTTACGATAGTAATATTAACATTCTCGAGTAAATTTTCTTATTTATATTTAATTGTGGCCTTAAAAATATTTGTTATATCTCGCATATATTAAGTTATGTAGCCTGTTAAGTCGTCGTCATCAATCCTTCAGGTCGGAGCCGTCCTTTGGTGGCTCAAAATGTTTCGTATCGCCAGTTATATTCTCTATCCATTGCCATAATGTTCAACTGCTCTGCTGCCTTTTGAGTAGACATATTCTCCTGTATTTGTCTTAGCTTAAATATACATGCTATTTGTGTCCGCGTATGGGTATTTCCAACTATTCCATAGTTACATGCGGAAGGTACTATATATCAATTAATATTATTATTTAAATCGTTTGATGCCATTCCTCTGGATTACGGAGGTGTTGTATATTTCCCATCTAAGTTGTTATTGATTCATAAATGAATCAGACGTCACAATGTGTGAGTTTATGTTTGGTTTTGACAAAGTTTTGAAAATCGACTCTTCAAAACAGATTAAAGGTTTGAAAACGTTATCACATTTTTAAAAATGTTTAATAGTTTTAAAGTTCTTCAGTAATAGCTGCTCTTCTTTTAACATTGTCCTGCCTGGCATTTTCTCTTTGAATAAAAGTATTTTTCTCTTTGAATAAAAGTATACTTTGTGCAATTTGTAAATGACCAGTAATTTTTCTCAGTTGATTTTAAAACCAAACATAAACTTGGGAGATTTTGAATCCAATAGAAGATTGAAACTATATAAAGGAAATTAATATGGTTTTGAATAAGCCAAACTTGGTTTTTAAAACTTTAATGACTGGATTGAATTGTGAAATAATAGCGACAAATAGTTTTGAAAACATTTTTTAAACCAAGAAATATTTCAGTTTATTTAGGTTTTCAATTTGGTTTTGAAAATTTTTAACGTTTTTAACACTAAACATAAACTTACCCAGTAAAGTGAGTAATATCGATTTTAATCGAACTTTAAGTTGGAAATTTTTCAAATTTGATATTGAAGCGTGGTGCCTTGATGTGAATGTCTCATAATGTTACGTACTATTCGACTTTTTTACGCAATTTTAAAAGTATTTTAAAAACTAATGTGTAAAATTATTATTATTTTAAATAATATCTACATATACTTCAAATTTTATCCAAACGTCATGTACAAATTATTATACATATATAGTTGCAATTGTATAAATAAGCATATATTTCAAAATAAATCTTTTGCTTTTACTAAATCTATTGTTTTTTTAATCAAATATTTAGAACAAAAAATAAACATGATCTTCTTTTAATGTGAAAAATTGTATTTCACTTTTTATTATATATTAATAAAATACACTAAAAAATTTTATACAGTGTTATATACCTAGGTAAACTCGAAAAACAACCCTTTGAATTTTCTTTTCATGATTTATTTTATAAATGGTGATACTGATGAGCTAATTGCAACTCAAGAAGTGACACAGACAGTACATATATATTCTGATTATACTTGTAAATAGGCCTATATACATCATAAATTCTTGGTACAAATTTACTTGAAAGAAATTGCGCTGCTGCCACAAAAGGCTCCATGACATTATAAGTTGTCGCATTAAGACAAATCTTTCTGTTAATCAACAGTATTTTCCTTTGAAATGTCACCGCGAGCGTAAATGTGCGGATTATATTTTCAAAGATTACACCCCTTTTTATTTAATTTATCTTCTTCTTTTTATATATATGCGTATATTTCTATATTTGCATGAAAATTAAAGAATTAGACATTTATATTAATATACTTCTGTAGTTAAATCAAAACCTGTCCTTTGAACTTTTTTTCACTTTTCTTATTAGAATTGATATTTTTCTATTTGTCAAAAATACTTCGAGAGAATTTATCATTATTGATATGTATATACAATTTCTGAAAGACTCGCTTGTAAATGATTTAAAAGAGATGTAAAAGATAATAATATAATAATATTACAAAAACAGACTTTTTCAGAAATGCAATTAACTAAATGGAGATATATATTCTTTGAGAATATGTATTAAAAAAAAATAAGACATCGGCTTTATATTTATCGTCAATTAATTATTTTGTAAATGTTATGTGTCTGTATATTATAAAAAAGAAAAGCAAAATTGTGATTTAAAGTCAAACTTAACACGTTTTAAATGTCTTTATTATACCTCTTCTATTATTGCTACATTTGTTTATGATTTCTAATTGCTCATAATGATTATTTACAGTAAGTTTAAGTTTTCTTTAACGCTAATATAATCAAGTGAAATTTTAGATAGTAAAAATGTTAAGATATAAAATGAAAAAATATTTAATTGAAGCATTTAACTCATATATTATGAATAAAATGGAATTTATTATTGTTAATTAATTTTAAAAGAAATGTTACAATACTGTGCAAATTTCTTTATGAAACAACATATTTTTTTAACTTTCAGATATTTTTATGTTTCATATTTTATAAGGTTTAAATTATATAAATATTTATCAACATTCGTGTGAAATTGAGTCCATATAATAATATGTATATATATAAATAAAACTTGTATTTTTTAATTTGAAATTTAGATACATTTTTATTTTTAAAAGTAAAATAAATTCAATTTGTTTCTCTAATTATATTATTTCGCTATATGTGACTGCATGGAATGTATTTTGAATCTAAACTCAATATTTGTAGTTAGTTAGGTATATACAATATTAATTAAAAATAATTAACAATTAATCACTTAAATTGGATTTTCTTGCCCGAATGAGCTCTTATACTCACTTCAACTTTACCACTGTTTATACAAAGATTAATAATTTTGTATATGTAGATATCAGCGGTTAATTGGATTGCATTAACTTTTTTCGCTATACTTACTAACTTACTGTATAGTTAATTTTTTCGTTTTGAGAATTGCATTCGGAGTCTATTCAACATGAATTATTGAGTTCAATTGTAAAACAAACTAGCTCTTAATATAAACTCGACGTTTCAAACACAATACTTTGACAAGATATTCTCACAAAGCTAAATAATTTTCTCTCTTTACTTAATTAACACCCCTCCACTTCAATTACAAAAATGAAGAAATAAAAATATTTTCGAACTTGAGAGCTAAAAAATAAGCGTGAACATTTTTTATATTGCAACATATACCTACATATGCTATAACAATCTGAAAATTATCGGTACAATCTTGCAGATTTTACATATATAGACTGATAAATATGGGAATCAGGCAGCAGCTGAGGTTAACCTCTTTAATATAATTAAGGAAAGCTCAGGCCCAAGTGAACCTAAAGTTGAGTCTTGAGTCGATTGGGATTTGTCTATTGACCGGATGCATTGATTCCGGCCCTCTAAGGCTGTCACTCACATGTGTTTAATTTCATTAAAACCCTAAGGACATGTATCTCTCATAGAACTACATGGGCCGTGTGCAGTGTATCTTCACCTCACAAAATATGGACACACGTGATCATGATTGAAAGTTTAGTTCGTTTATGAAGGAATTATTGGCTGATGGAAAATATATCTGTATGTAATAACTCACTCAACGATTAGAAAACTGTACACAAATATATTCATTCATATAGAATATTCTGCAGATATCTATAATGCGTTCCAACGAACAATTCATCGTAATTAATTTATAAAAGAGTTTTTCTTCTTTTCCTAGCTGTTGCCTCAGTTGCCTATTATACACCCCTGAGACATTTTCACAATTAAGACTTGTCGTGTTGTAATAATCAAAGATTAAACATAATATTTAATGTTAAGGGAGGTGTCAAGCCTTGTCTGTATGTAATAAACCCATTTTACCAAGAACGAATTGATGTAATGTATAGTTTAAAATGAAAAAAAAATGAAATAATTACCAAGATGCGTGACATTTTGAAATATGCCCCCATAGCGTGCCGTCTTCTTGGACCTCCTTTATGGGTGTAATTCATTGTATGCTATAATAATATATAATAGACGTGCAAACATTCCAATATTTAATCACAAATTCATCCGTGTCATCTACATTCTGTATGCAGTGTGTACTATGTATATTACGGTATTATTTATTTCGCCCTAACAAAAACTGTTATAAAATTAGTGTTTTAATTACAACCGCCAATGTGTTATGCGATGGTATAGCATATAGCATGATTCTTTAAAAGAATAACTGTATTTTTTTAAAGAGATACTTTTCATTTATACATTTAGATACAGCTACATATTTCATTAAATAATATATAGGGAATTATCTTAATATAATTAAAAAATACCTAGAAAATATAGAATACAACAAATTGTCTGATTAAGGTATATATTTATCCTCAGTATATTTAGTAATTTTATTTATTACGGAAATTTCCAAATATTTATATTGTTATCCAATCTGCCGCTTACTGCAAAGTTTTCTTAAATATTACCGTTGATTATCTATTAAACTGTTTACCAATATATTGATAGTAATTAACTATATAATATATAATCCATATTCCTAAATGTGTTCAAATAAACAAATTTCATATTTTAAAAATGTATACTCGTATTTTTACACGGTTTATCGTGCACGGTATACTCGATTTTATCCATTGTAAACTGCACCATATATGTTATATGATGATTAAAATAATCGTAAAAAGTCAAACATACAAGTTGCGTAAATAAATATGTATGTAACAATGTATAATTCATATTTTCATGTTTATTGTGAATTTTAAAATGTTGCTTTTAAGCTGATATTCAGTGAATGGAATGAATGATTCTAGATAATGAAATGTATTTAAAATTTTTTAATCTATGACCCTCTATGGTGCAACCAATCATTTAAAAGAATTTTTATCAAATTATTTATCAGAAGTATTAAAAGAACTTCATTTCTCATTTCATTAAACAATTTCATAATTTCGAAGCTTAAGACATTAATTATCAAATTAAACATTAAATAAATGAAATTTATAATTGTATTTCTTTACCTAATCAAGTTAGAAATCCTATACATCAAAAATGGCATTAAGTTTCATATATTCATTAATAAATTAATTATATATCTGAGTCGTAACTAAATTTTAAAGGGCTGAATCAAAACATGTTTAAATAGTCGCTCACAGTTTTAAAAATTATACACAAATAATAACAAAATAAAACGTATTTAGTTTGAAAAACATTTTTTTTAAATGTCTGCAATACAAAAATATGTTATATTTCGGAAAATGTAATATTATTTAACTTTTTGTAGTATTATTATTATATCATTTTCTGTGGCTACAAATATAAATTCTAAAATACTCTATATATATAGTTAAGATATATTAAACATATACAAAACAAATTCAAAATAATATTATAATATAGCAGTATATAATATTTGCACCTATACCCATGGATCAACTTTACAAAATATATAATAGTGTCGCGATATGTTAATAATTGGCATTATATTGGGAATTTTCATAATGTTTTGAATAAAATCATGTTCTTTTTTATTTCATGTTTGATAATAATATATATTACACTTCTTAATATGAAATTTTGGATAAACAATAGCTTACTTCTAACAGTCTGAAAACATTATCTTGCATATTCAATGCTATATAGCTGGTAAATATTATAGTAAATCTGCGCGTTGTTTTCAAGTTTTATGTACCACCAAAGTAAAACGCAATATGCTATTAAGCCCCAATTTTTTGTAAAATACGCTTTTCTTATTTTTGCAAATGGAAAGGGCACAAAAATTATCGAATAATTAGTTAGATAATTTATTTTTTTGCCTCACTTTTCATCATTTTTAAGGACACAAAGTCAAAATACCTCATCTGCCTCAATGTAGTTATATACAACCCTATGAATGTTTTCTATATCGGTATCTACAAATTACGTAGGCAGATTTATTCGCTTTCCTTAAGAAGAATTTAGAGATTAATTTTCGTAAATATTTTGTTCTTTTCAGTTAAATAAAAGCATTGATATGTAAGTTAAATTCTATTTGTTTCTATGTTTAATCGTCTTCCGCTGCTGGAAAAAATCCTCTTTCACTTTTATTTCCACCTTATTAGTCCTAATCAGAGTTGTTTAATTAAATTTAAGTAAAACCAAATTAACAAGAGATTAAAGGCGTTTGAGCATATATATGTATAATGAATGCATTTAATTTAATTTAATTTTGAGAAAATTTGTTGTTGAAATTTTAAAATAACATATGTAATAGTTCCATAAATTTATTGTATGGCGTATAAGATTAGAAATGTTTAGAAATTAGAAATGTTTAAAGTAATAATGTAACATCGGGACTATTTCTGTCATTTAAGTCATGTTATTCATTAAATTATATGAATGACAATTTTAAAGAATGCTATATGTATAATGTATTTATAATTTGTGAACAGCTTTTGAGTTGATGAATATTATTAATATATTGTGAATATTTTCACGAATCCACTAATATTAGTTGACATGTTTTTAAAAAATTAGTGAAGTAATTAATCAGCTTTACATTCCTTGTTTTTACATGTATCAGTGTATATACGACCAGTTGATGTGAAATGATATCAATCGACTAATCCGACTCAAAAGGCTAATTATATATTCTGTATAGGTACTTGTTTGTCCCCTAAGTTTATATACACATATAAACACGTTATACATTATTATATACCTACATGTATATAAATCCATTATTAATTAACAACTTGAATATTTTACAGCAACTGGAAAAACTGTAATTTGCACGGTTGTAATTAAATTTTATTTTTGTTTACAATTATTTATTTCTATTTATATATACCTAAAATCGTTAAAAATGCATGAAATAAAGGTTAACTTACATTATTATTTACAAAATAGACATTTTATTTTGTTGAACGAAAGTATCATGCCGACAACCTTTTTTTTAATTTTGTTTTGACTAAATAATAGTGCTACCATTATATGTGCTACCATAATACGTGCTATCATATTATATATGTGCTACCATAATACGTGCTACCATAATATATATGTGCTACCATAATATATATGTGCTACCATAATATATATGTGCTACCATAATACGTGCTACCATAATATATATGTGCTACCATAATATGTGCTATACCATAATATATACGTGCTACCATAATATATATGTGCTACCATAATATGTGCTACCATAATATGTGCTATACCATAATATATATGTGCTACCATAATATATATGTGCTACCATAATATATATGTGCTACCATAATATATATGTTCTACCATAATATGTGCTACCATAATATATATGTGCTACCATAATATATATGTGCTACCATAATATGTGCTACCGAATATTATACTAACAATCATACAAAAACTCTGCAAACGACTCTCACTTTTGTACAGTTCGGTAAATTTTATGTTCATACAAGGATATATTTTCTTTAGAGTAAATAGGCCGAAAGAGTAAATAAAAGTTTGAGATAGACGTGTATGTTTTGAGCTCGACATGTAAAAGTAGACTTAACATGTAAATGTAGAATTCGATATGTAAAGATAGAGCTTAATATGTAAAGAACTCGGTGGGTAAAGGTAGAGCTCAATTTGTAAAGGTAGAGCTCGACATGTAAAGGTAGAGCTCGGCGTTTAAAGGTAGAGCTTCGCATATGTAAAGGTAGAGATCGACGTGTAAAAGTAAAGCTTGACTTGTAAAGGTAGAGATCGACGTGTAAAAAAAAGTTCGACTTGTAAAGGTAGAGCTTAAGCTCTACCTTTACAAGTCGAGTTTTACCTTTACACATGCAAATTTGCATGTGTAAAGGTAAAACTTGACGTATAAATTTAGATGTCGAGCTTTATCTTTACTCGTTTAGCTTTTCGTTTACTTAAAACTTTTGGCAGCCATTCACAACTCCTTCTAGGCATTGTGAATGTATAAATTATACAGAGCTATTTTCCCTTTTTCAGTATACAATGGCAGCATGTAGATAAAACATAGACACACTAGATACAATACTGGAGTTTTTACCAAGGCAAGAAGTTCTGAATTTTTTTATAGTTTTTGTGAACAGTTTATTTACTATTTTCTACACTAAAAGTCCTGTGTTCTACTTATAATATTATATCATTATATATATATATATATTATTACACAAAAACACAATTTTTTTTATCTTTCATGTCAATTTTATGGGAATGTACAAAACAAATTAATCAGGATCTACTCTAAGAAAGATTGTAAGTATATAAAGAATTCCCCAATATTAATCCTGTTACTCTCTCTATTATGTTTGTAAGTTCAGTAATATTGTTCAACATTGTGTCCTATTATATAAATTACTCATTAAAGTGATTTATATTTAATTAATGGCACGTCCAAATCAATCATAATACTGAATAATTTGTACATATATTATTTGTATGTAACCGATAAATGCAAATCACAATATATATGTCTGTATTTCACGGTAAGCTGTTTAACTGTTCATATAATCTGAAATATATATCGGTAAAACTTGAAAGTATATCCGAAAATATGTAAACTTGTAAATATGTAAATTGTAAAACATCCGAAAATTTCATGTATATCATGCCCGGAAATTTTTTTAAAGAAAGTAGAAATCAACCTTGCTAAAAATGAATTTTAAAATAATGCATTGAGTATAATAAAGTTTTTCGTGATTTCAACAAGACAAAATTTAATATATTGTATATTAACTAGAAAATCTAAATGTTTTTGAAAACATTATTTGCAAAGTAATATATGTTTATTATATAACTTTTATATAATGCATAAACATAGCAGTCATTTAATTTTCTCTCATATATATAATCTGTATATAAATACTATTTATCGGGAATTTGCAGTTTATAAACAATTGAAAGGGATGTTATTAAATGGAACATCTTTATATATATATTCAAAAATGATATATATTTATGCATTTCAAAACCTCGAATTGTAATCAGAAAAAATACAAATCTTTGTTATTATATGTACCCGGGCAATATTTCTAGTGAATTATTGAATACCCGTAGGTATATGTTTTAGAACAATTTTACATACTGAATATCATAATTCTGATGTAATAGCCTTTGTAATTTTTTCTAAATGTCCTGTGAGTCAGTTTGTATTATACACTTATCTCTTTGTATAATTTGAGAGGACCGTATAGCATATAACTGCTAAAAACATATATATTCTGATAATTATACTTCACGACTCAACTTTTTAGTGCGTATACATATATACTTCTAAAATCATCCAATATACATGATTGTACATAAATTATATTACCTCCTAAATAGGATAAGTTACTTTGAGCCAACCTTTTAGTTATAACCATGACTTAAGCAGTTTTTATTTTGATGGATGACAAGATTGAATTGTATTTTTTGCATGAATGTCGGCACGCCTGAAATATGTAACAATTTTTTTCTTGCTTGATTTTAGTCTTCAGTCAAATCGGGTATTAATTTTATTAAGTGACGCTCTGGCGTTTGAGCTCAAATTTCTCTGGACACATCTCAGATAAGAATGCGCGCTTAACAGTTTATCATATTATTGCAACCACCTGAATACTGCAGCAGCTAAGTTTTAAGACAAATGGCTTGAAGTCAATTGGCAATTTTTTGTCGCGTGGTGGAGTATCAGTTCCAATAACAAAAGACGAACCAAATAGGGGGCGGGCATTACTGGCAGGATAGAGATAGAGAGGGGACCTCCCCACTTTTGCAGCATTCCCATTGCAGCACGAACCAATTAAATTCAATCATCTGACAATCAAACACCTATCCTGTTACTTCAGGATTTCCTTCCTGTTTTTCTTTCTTCCCTTCTGACTTGTCGTCTAGCGATTGTAACCGTTACCCTCCACTCCACCCCCCGCCGCGTCTAATCCGTCTTTGAAAATAATTCAACATCAACAGTGGAAGCAGCAGTATATATAAATATTAAGATTCATTGTTATTATTATTGTTGTTGTTATTATCACTGTTGAACTGTCCGACATTTTTGTCTTCCTTATAGCTGGAAAGTAGCATTGGGAGAGTAAAACCTTTCAGCGGTTCATAAGAAAACTTTATCAAGTCTGAAACACTTTTGCTTTACCATCTCTAACCACTTATATACAATTTCTTGCAACCACTTGAGTATTGTAAAGCAAGTAAACTTCCTTTTTGCTTTTCTTCTTCGCTACTTACAACTTTTCTGGGTATCGGATCAATTTCGGGACACTTCGTGGACGTTTGACTTCCGAGTTCGCATCTAAGGTATTTGATCATTGTCCTGTTTTTCCTATCTGTTTATTTGAAATATTCTAGTTCCTTTGTATAGGAACGATGGGTTGTTCCCATTTTTATTAGTTAAATTACGGATTTTTAAAGTACTATAATTAAATAGTATAGATAGTACCCACTTATTTTGAAAAGATTTTCCATAACTTTGAATAGCACCTATTATATTTAGGTATAATATTTTGATGATTCGGCTATACAGATATATTTTATAATATGCAATATTTTACATTTATCAACATACATCAATATGTTCTTCTGGCCATTTTAAAATTTTCCTTTTATATAAAACAAAAATTCAAAAAATTATTTCACTTTCAAAGCTGAAATATATACTCCATCTTTGTTGTTTTTTATCTTATTTATATTCGTAGATTTTCAACTACACATTTTATTCCACAGTACTTCTATAATTGACACATTTTTCATTAACTGATTCATTATACAAATAATATATATATTTATTTATTTACGTATTATACATAATAGTGTGACATAAGTTTCTAAATAAATTGTATTGATTCTTCATAATTTGTAGAATGGTTTAAAAACAAAGTATGGTTTAATACATATATATATACATATATATAGGAAACTTTGATATATTTTAGCAATAGTATTTATTAAATAGCGGTAGGTTTCCTGTAACATCATAAGTATGATATATCTTGGTAAAGTTAATAAAAAGCACTGACTGTTAATGACAAATAAATAAAAAATATTATATTATCATTAACAGCCAGTGCTTTTTATTAACTTTACCGAAATAGTATTTATATATATATATATAATCTATAAGTCTGGAACTAAACAATTGGTCGTATATTCATAACAATAGCTATATTAGCGACAACAATGTTTGTCTAAATTCAATTACCTATATGTCTAATTTGAAAAATATTACAAATTTAAACGAATAAACAAATTTGAATCCCTGAAATCCATAGTTGTAACATACTTTTGGGGAATTTGCAGACTTACAGACTTGAATTACCAATGTAAAATTTGAAATGCCTAAAGTTCAATTTTTAGGATTTAGCTGCTTAATTATTAAAATTTTACTGGGAGAACCAATATGACAGTAAAAATATTGGCCATATTCTAAATTATTTCTTCTAATTTCGTATCGTTTATTTAATATAATACGAAATCATGTTCTTTTATAAGAGAGTAATAAATGGCATTGGTAATAATCATTGTGCAAACTTATACTTAACAATAAAATTTGGTGATTAGAGAGAGAGAGAGAGAGAGAGAGAGATATTCTTATATTCCATACATGAATTCTATAGAACAAACTGATAACCTTTCTATATAAAATAAAGAGAAATTCCATAAAAATTAATTTAAAGATAAAAAATAGAAACAATCAATAATACATTTTAATATATTTTAATTCACAGCGCGTTTTGAGACAATATATGGTCCACTCTTCATATACAATAAATATGAAATTGGCGGGTAAGATTATATAATATTTTAGAATAATATATTATACAAGAAAAACAGAAATACAAAACTGTTTTTATTCTCCACCGAAATTTTCATTAAAAATATGTTCATAATTTTTTACTTATATACAGAAAAATCATAAATATTTTTTTTTTACTTTATTTAAATATATTGATTAATTTTTATGAGTAAATTAATTTAACAATATTGACAATTTAAATAAATTATATATGAAATAAACTGTATATTAGAAGGTTATACCTTGGCCGTAAACAATAAATCGTGTTTTTATTAACAAATATATTTATGCGTTATCAAAATATATACTATATAACCTTTTTATTGATAAAAAGTGTGTTAAATGTAAATTATTCGAAATATATATCATATTGTCAAAGTTTAAATATATTGTTTTAGTTTGTTAATTTGTTAATTTGTAGATAATTTAGTTTCCTCAAATATTCTGATTATTTAATATAATTAATTGTTAAAATTAAGTGTAACTTTGTTAAATTATCGTACTTATTATCTACAATGTTAAAAAATTCACTTCTACCTTTTTGGTATCATATCATATTTAGAACTCTATAGACGAATTGACACTATATGTATATAGTGTCAATTATGAAAGTGTTACTTCCTATTTGTATAATCTGTAATAAACAATGTATATTTAAAGTATTGCCATATATAGAGTTCATTAAATATTAAATATTATTCAGTATACTCTTAAAAAAACGATTAAAACATTTATATATTTATGATCGACAATTTTGTGTAGCTCTAAAGTTGTATTTAAATTTGTTTCATTTTAAAAGTTGTTTTAAAGTTTCTATTATTAAATAAATGTAATATTTGTAATTTTAAATAAATAAATGTTTGTATTATTAAAAGTTTTATTTTTTCAATGTTCTAATCCTTTTAGAAAATATTTGACATATACATATTTTTGTTTTTTGCTATCTAAAATTAATTAATTTTATACAATGTTATACCTAAGTTACACTGCTTCATAACAATTAAATCAAAATAATATAAAATACGCTTTTAATTATAATCTTTTTCCAAACAAAACAATTTCTTTTTTATCGGTATGGCGTTATTCAAAAGGACTAGTATAATCAGTTTGAAAGATAATATTTTAATTGTAAAATTAATCAATTTAAACTTCATTACATAAAGTAATGATATGAAATAAAACAAACATTAATCTGGTAATTTCTAAAACATTTTGTTTACTATAATAGTGTGTTTGATTTTTCTTCTTTCTATAAATGATGTTCAATTTTTAATAAAAGTATAATTACATATATATATTTTAATTATTACACTACGAGTATATACAAGAAATTATTTAAAATGCTAATATGGAAATACTTTACGTGTTATGCTACAAGTAAAACAAATTAGAGAACTCTTTTGGAAATATTTATATAGAGAAAATTTATTGTACTAATGCGACTTAAATTATGAACATATGGCGAATATACATTAACTAGAAAAAGTTAAAACTGATATTTATAACGTGTTACATAAAAAATTGTATAAATTAAATCCCACTTCGTTATTTTGTTAATTATCATTATAAAAATGTATGCAAATAAAATACTACAAAGAAATTAACTTCTTATTTAACTTAAAAATTGGGTTTTCACTAAATTTAAGAAGTTTGTAAGAATAGGTATTTGAAGCACTATTTCGAAGTAAAAATTGAGTTTAATAACCGTACTTGTAAGTTTATTTTAGAATGATTTAAATATTTGAAATTATTGCAATATGTACAATCAGATAATTAGTTATGCTTTACATAACAATAATATGTGAAGAACATTAATTACGTAAAAGATATATGTTCTGAAAATAAATAAATGTACATGAAGATTTTTGGACTGTTAAAAAGTATGTGATACTGAAAAAAACAGGATTCAAAAAGTGTTTATACAAACTGCTACATTTTCAGATTGCACAACTCGTTTTCTAAAGTGTTCTTAATAGAAACATTAAAAATAATAAATGTTTCATTTTTTTATAGTCAAAGTAGATATTGTTTTATTTATAATTTTAAACGAGATTGAAGTATATTTACAAGTATTTGCATAATATATAGACTCCAATATTTATTTACCAAGTAGGTACTGGAGTATCCGATAATATTATACAACAAAATATCGAACAATGTTAATTAGTATCCTATATAATGAATACATGTAGTCCGCTTAAAAACATTACTATTCTAGGATATTTATGTTTAATGTAATTTATATTGCAGCACTAAAGACGATTGTCGTTTATTTATGTATTCAAAATTTATTCAAATGTTAAATAATTATTGTTTGTTATACATTGCTGCTAATATGATTATTAATCATCTTATTTCAGAATATTTAATATAAATTTCTTAATATATTTTAAACATTATTATAAGTATAAAAATCCGAAATCTCTTTCAGTTTTGTTCAAATTGTATTAACATTTCTAATATAATTATATTTATAAGTTTCATCGATGGTTCAAGGCATCATGGTTTCGTATTCTTCGAAACGTGATGACTTCACAAATAACACTTTCATTTAGAATACTCACTCCCATTGAGTTTCATTTTTAAGCAAAAAATAGAAAATGCATAAAATTATGCTATCTAACATAAGCGCAGTAATATCATTTTAGTTATTCACAATCATGAGTGACCACGCTTATTCTAATCCTCCACTAAGTCTCTACCAAATCTTTACCCTTTACAGAAGAGAGATGGACGACCCCGGATGCTACAATGAAGCGGCCTCCTCGCAGGATGGATCCTCCATCGATGACCACATCTGTGCCGGCACACCCTCTACCTCGACATCAAACCCATTAGGGACCGGAGGTCAACACAATCAGCTCGGCACTGTCTATCTGCATGGTGTACCCATCGTTAGCCTCTACATCGACGGCCGCGAACGCCTATGTCTTGCCCAGATCTCTAATACCCTACTCAAGACCTACTCTTACAACGAGATCCACAATCGGCGTGTCGCCCTCGGTATCACCTGTGTCCAGTGCACCCCAGTACAGCTTGAACTGTTGCGCAGAGCCGGTGCAATGCCCGTAAGTTCGCGTAGATGCGGAATGATAACGCGACGTGAAGCAGAGCGCCTTGTCAAATCCTTTCTGGACGAAATCACTCCACCCAAACTGCCGGATAACTTTGCTTTCGAACTCCGACATAAGTGCGGCTGGGGATGTCGGGGCAGCTTCCTTCCTGCAAGATACAACAGTTCGCGTGCCAAGTGCATTCGATGCTTTTACTGCCACGCCTACTTCTCGCCTAACAAGTTTATTTTCCACTGCCATCGACCGGAGGAGACAGGTGAAACGGAGGCCGAGTACCGCCACCCAGATGCAGCCAACTTTAACGCCTGGCGACGTCACCTTTTCCTCGGCGAGACCAACCCGAGTGAAGAGTTGGGCTACGCTTGGGAGGATGTCAAAGCCATGTTCAACGGTGGCAATAGGAAGCGTATTCTCAGTCATACAGGTGGCGCTGGTGGTGGGAGTCGAGATGATAGTGGTGCCGCACTTTCGGACGACGGTTGCCGAGGCGATGAAAGTTGTAGCCCGCCGGCTCCCAAGCGAGTCGCCCCAACACCTGGGCATCATCGAAGCTTGCCGCGTACTACCGCTTCTGCAGATGTCAAGCTGCCAAGCATCAAATATACAGGCGGAGCCAGACCTACAGCCTGGTTACCCACGGGTGGCTGCACACCAGACAATAACTCTAGTAATTTGATTGTCAAGGCGATGGGGACAGTGACCCCAAATCAAGCATTTGATCATAATTTGGCTGCCACCGCGACCATTGAAAATTGGGTACCAGATCTTCTTGGTTTGAAGCCAACCTGGCAATTGCTCTGGTCCCGCCATCTCGCTCTTCTACAGCAGCAACAGAAAGTGGCAAGTCACCAAACTACCTCCCCATCTCCACCACCTGCACTCAACTTCTTCCCCGCCGCTGGTCCAGGTGCTCTTTTCCCCTCGCATCCGCCGGTGCTCGCCTGCTATCCTGGCGCACCTGTTCCTGTCTCTACCACCTATCTACCACCACCACCGCCACCCACATCCGCCCATGTCGCCGGCCTTCAGTTTCATTCCGCTGCCGCTGCGCTAATGGCCTTTGAAGGCCATCACCAACAGCATCACCAGCACCATCATCCACACCATGCCGCTATCACAGCCGGTCCTCTACCAAACAAAATGAAACACGAATTACCATCACCTAGCAACAGTGTTGGCAAGCCTGAACGCACTTCATCAAAATCTCCGCCAGACAGTGGTTTTGTGAAGACCAACTATTCTATTGAATCTCTCATAAAAGAGCAAACCGAATCTGTCTGACCACTTTCCTTTCATTTTTTCAAAACATAATTGACTGGTAAATTTTAATTATACCTTCAAAGTTCATGTAATAATAGTCGAGCAACTCACTTTTTGACAATATTTATTATATATACAATACTTTAAATTTGTTATTTAGCGTATATGATGTAAAAGCATTTTCAATCACAATTGTAATATATACCTATACATATATCAATGAATCATAACTCCGACATATGTAATTATAATATTTTCCTCTTGTTACATTATATTTATTACAAATAGTGTACTTCTATAAATATTATCGATATGGATATATGTATATATATGTATAACATATATAGTATATATAATGTGTGATATATATATATATGTATATATACAAACAAATACGATAAATAATACTACTAAATATAGATAGATATATTTATTGCATATATTCATAACTATTCATAACTATAATACAGTATAATACTTTAGTATGTAACACAATTAATGTTGTTTTAATAAATATATTAAAAAGTATTGTTTTCCTTACAAAAGTGTATGTTTAATTTATTTCGAACTCTAGGGTAATAATTTACTATTTTGTTCGAGGTTTTGCATAATTTTGATATCTAAATAATTTAATTGCGTTATATATATTATAATTTGTGTAAGATAACAAAGGTATATATATGTATATATGTATGTCGAAATATTTGAAATTTACCCGATATGCATAAATTAAGATGATAAGTCATTCATCAAAAATTGTCTCATAATCATAATGTAATTAAATTGTCGATATGTAAAATTATGATTACGTATTTTAAATAAGGGAAATCAAGATAATATATAAGCAACTTATAATGCTCTTCATTTGAAAGAATTAAAATCATTACAATAATGATATAAATATTATTTAAGCATGTACAAAAATACGTTTATAAATGAAAACTAAAAATATATTGTATATCATTTCTAAATAATTTTTATTAACATTATTTGTATATAACGATCGTACATTTAAACCGTAAATCTTAGTTTAAAAACTTTAAAGAAAAATTCCATAGTGCTAAATTTTACTAATTTTCATTAAACGTGCATATTATAATAAGTAAAATATGCATTAACCTAAATATGTACATAAGTAATAATTAAAATAAATAATTTTATAAATTAGTCAAATAAAATTAACAATAATTAAATTTTATAAAAATCCATAAAATATTTGTAAATTATTATATATATATATCTTCACACAGATTTAATATATCTTACAAAACAAATGCAGATTCATGTGATATTATATACACTTATGTATATTGAATTTAGTTATAATTTATTATACTAACTCACACTGTAGGCATTATTTATGAAGCAGGTAATGTTAAATTTGCGATTGCAGACAAAGTCTTTATAACAAGTCATGCAATAGTGTAGGAAAATACCAAAACTTATCACGTCTTTCAACAATATTTTAATCGTTCACCACCACCCAGGACCTTGTTTCAGTATTGGAAAAATATATTTGAAGAAGCATGCTATCTAACTACAAAGCCTGGATCAGGATGCTATGTGTTGAATTTTGTGAGGAAAAATATAACCACATACAAAAATGAAATTGCACACAACTGTGGCACTTCACAGACCTATGTTCATAAATAGAAAGAGATAATATAACCCTTCAAGTATTGTTTTGTGCTATAGTTGACAGAAGATGATCCAAATGAGAGAATTGAGTTATTCTCTTGCATAATCAACGAAAGCAATGTCAATTTCTATAGAATGATTATTTTCAGACAAAGCTTAATATTTTCTTAATGGTTTTGTGTAAAAGTATTATATAACTTTGATCATACTCCATAGAATGAAAAAGACGTGATACCTATAACCATTTCAAGTAACCTGGTTTGACTATTTGGACAACTATTTCCTTTGATCTTGGTATCATCTTCAGTAGAAGCAGTCGTGAAATAATGAACAAAGAGCACTATATGGATATAATGAATCATCAGCTGCTATCATTTATTGGAAATGGCAATCAACATTGATATCAGCATGATGATGCATTTCTGCACTTCAGTAATATAGAAAGAGAATGGCAATATCAACATTTTTATCAGCGTTGGATTTGTCGAAAGGACCCCATATTTGGCCACAAAGGTCTCCCAACTTTTGGCTATGATTGGAATCATATCAAAGACCTAGTTTGTGGAATCTCCAACCATTACGCAACGATCAACGAACTTCCAGAAGTTATTTTACATAAATTAGCAAGCATCAATCAGCAAGTAGTGCGCAACTGCTATGCATAATAATTAATATGCATTAAATTCTACTGCTCAAAAGTAGTAGAAGAATATTATAATGTATAATAATTACATGAATATATTTATGCAATGTGGTTGTATTATTATCTTTAAATAATTTGAAAATGTTACGTTTGGAGTATTATAATATGTAAACCATGTTTTATTTTGACTTTATTTTATACTATTTACTGCCATCAATTGAACTAAGATACATTCAAACTTCTAATCATAGAGTACACTAATCATGTATTACTCTATGCTTCTAATATTAATTATGAATATAATTATAACTTTCACCCAATGACAATATATATTTGCATGTAGAACTATAATTATGCAAATGTTTTTTGTTTAAATATATTGTTAAACGTAAAGCTGCTACAGTTTAGTTAAAAAAATATTTATCACGCTATTTTATAAATTATCAATATGTTAATGCTTATATAATATGCATAATATGTTGTGAATAAAACAAAAAAGCGTACATTTAAATAAAAAATAAATATTCTAAATGGTTTTGCAGTCATGAATAAGATATAATTTCTGAAGATTATCTTTCTCGATTTTGCAGCTATGAATAATATTGAATTATTTAGATATTATAATTTAAATATAAATACATTTCGGTGAATAGATAATTTTCTAATAGTAGTTATGTTTAAATCTAAAACATTACTAAACAAAGAATTAAAAGCATACTCAAATATGTATGTTTCTATATGAAACAGCTGTTTCATTTATTTTTGAGAATACAAACTAATTGATTTACTGTTACATAATATGTACAAGGAAAGGGCCAGAGGTATTTAAAAGAATTGTGACATTTAAATTAAATTGCAAAAATCAGGTTTGTTTATTTTTATGTTGATTTATCTCATGTTTGAGAATCAGGAGAAAAGATATATAAACAGTCAGAGTAGTATTGAATCAGTATCATATGAACACTATGGAAGTATAATATGTGGGCAGGGATGCAGGATTTTTTGAGGAGATATCCTTTTAATGCGAGGCAAAAAATGGTTAAAAGAGCGGCACATTTTCATATAAAATAAATTAATGACTAAATTCATTTTTTTATTGTCTATGTGTTGTGATTTTATTCTAATTGATCTATGAACTTAGTTTAATGTTATTGAAAACTATTTTTATTTGTATGATTATGTTTAAATATTTAATTGTTTAAGAGTTGCCCAGACAATGATTATAATAAAATATTATTCATGACTAATTGTATGTTATAGCCTTCCTAACGCATTTGACAGGTACATTACACTATATAAAGAAAATTAATTTGTCAATAACTTTTTGATATTGATAATATTAATTTGTCCCTAAAATATATTTGGCCTTAAAAGATTACTGTGTATGTACTGTAATTAATAATTTGTATATAAATGTTTAATAGAAGGCCAATAGTTTAACAATAATGATAAAAGCAATAATAATTATGATGAAGTTTTGTAAAGGGTATAGTTAAATATAAAAAAGTATGGAGTTTTTGAAAGGACATTGGGAATCTCTTGAAATAAAAAGTTATACTATGTATCATCAGTGTCATTTCTCATGTTATGATGAAGTGCCATTATAACGATAATGCTGACAATCGTTTTTCACCTATAATTGATCACAGATGTGTCTGACATGTATAATAGTTTAAATATAGTTTAAATTCTTGACATTATGCTCATTTAGTTCTAATAGGTATCAAATATAATTAGGTAATATTTAAACAATTTTAGAAATATTGAAAAGAATTCTACATTTCGTCTGATGAAAGAAGAGAGGGAACGTTCAGCTTCAGCGCTTGTAACGTGGAAAACACATTAAATGGTTTAAGCAATGTTCGTATGTTGAGGAAACAGTCTTCGTAGACCGCAGTCACTATTTGTGTCAGTGCTGCAGTAAGAAGTGCTATTACGGTTTCACCTGTATGATAACCAAAGGACAATTTCTAAAACTCAGAGCGTATAAATTACTTTAAATGGTAATTGTTATTATTATTATGAATAATAAATTCTTTAAACATTGGAAAATTCAAATGACATATTTTGATATATTACTCAGGCTTTAAGTAGATATGAATGCAAGACAATGTACAGAAACAAAATTATGTATCTACAACATTTGGAGAGTTTGGCAGATCATCTTGCCAAAAAAAAGAGACTCATTACAAAAATCATTTTCGACATATAAAAATTCTCCGATATGTCACAAATTTCGAAAGATTAAAAATATTGTTTATTGAAAATTAAATTAAGCATTAAAATTAACTCATGGACATCTAGATACTACAATTCATCTAAAAGACTATAATGAATTAACTTCATAAAATATTTAAAAAATTATAACTATTTGACAGATAAATATAATTAGAATATAAAACAAATTTAAATTCTTGTATATATATAAAAACATATAGAAATTATCCTGTGTCGAAAATTTCGGTAGGTTAAATATCTCCCATTTGTCGAAAAATATATATAAAAAATTAAATTATCTGATTGTTTTCTATTAACATTTACATACATTTTTTAATCAGTGAACAAAATAACTCAAATAAGGTTATTTTAATGTATATAGAAGTAACGTTTGAATATGAGTTAATTGTTATACGATAAAAGCAATATATAATTATGTTAATCAATTAATTAATCAAATTATGAACCTGGGAAAAGAGTGCATAATATGGCATTACCAACAGACGAGTTTAATAATAATAACAGACCATCAATAGTTAATAATGATTATATTACGATAGACAGCATAATATTTTGGGACCTTACGATAAATTACAATACAACAATTTTTTTTATTAATCAATGACAAAATATTATTAGTCTATATAAATATTCGTCATTTTTTGTATTTCTGAAATATTATTTTCGATAAATAATAATATGTATGTAGATTTTTATATATGAAAAATTTAATTGTTTCAATTTTTATTTACTTCCTTATAATGAATGATGTTAAATTTATTTTTCGACATTTAGTAAATGTTTTGCATGTCGAAATTTTCAACATAATATATACCGATACGTTTCATTGTTGATTGAATAATCGCGACGAGCTAAGAGACTTGGTATCAATTGAACCATTCAGAAGCACATATGATTGCTATAAAACGCTGCTTCATTTCACAAAAAAGGTAGTCTATACATGTCCACATAATTTTGTATAATTTAGTACTTTGCTTACATCCTTTCCACAATCACAGTCTCTAGAGTTTCAATTATCTAAAATGTTTGACCGGAGTTTGTCGCATGACTAACAGTGAGTTTGATCAATATTTTGGTTTTCATGAGTTTTCCAATAAATTTCTAGATTAAAAAAGAATGATATTAAGTATTAATCGGAAAATTATATCATAAAATTTATTAAATTAAAACAAAAAGATGTTGAAATAACGATGTTTCTGTGCATCTGGAAACATCTTTATATTATTAAAAAATGCACTAGCGTTTTCATATCTAAACGCTTTTTATATTTACTATACCCAATGATTACTGCATGTGAACATTGTTATTCTCTTAGGTTTTGAAAAATACATACATGTACATAAATAGGTGGGATATTCATTAATTTGTGGTTATACTTCTGATATTTAATACAGTAAATCATCAATGGAGAATAAAAAAGTTTATACTTCTCGTATTTAAAGTTTGCAGGACTTATGTAATATAATATTAAATGTGTGGAATTTATTAGTTATTTAATTGACGAATCTAGTAATAGAAAAAAAATTACTTAATTAAAAATTACGATAAAAAGTAATTATGCAAAATATTGATATTTTATCTCTACCAAATTTAGATAACCTCGTATAAGTAGAATTGAATTACACAAATAAATGTTCTGAAGCCTAATTATACATTTATAAACATATATGTATATAGAAAAAAAAGAAGTAAATTACACAATAATGTAATTTTTCAGAAGCCTAATTTCTAAATACACATTTGCTAAAATATTTATTTCATATAAAGTTAAATATCAATTAATTTGATGTAAAAAGTCATGGTGTAAAAATGTTTCAAGATTTTTTAACAATAATAAAAACGACAATTTCAATAATAATTTTGTTTTAGTGTATTTATCACTTAACACAGCTAACAATTCCAGTTTTACATTTATAAGACAATTACATGAATATATAATATCAACAGACAACACTTCCGCATGCGTCCAATTAGGATTAGCTGTAATTTCCACAAAATCAAAACAGAATATGATATCAGGTGATGAGATATGCATGTAATAATCGTATCATAAAGAACAGGAATGCTTGTTACATTTGGAATAATACAAAATTTTAATAATTCCTTCGAAACTATATTTCATCAATTTAAGTTTGTATATGTAACAATGATCCCATATAAATGTATAAACCTTTCTGTAGAAAGACTATGTATTTTCGGTACAAAATAATGCTTTTAGCTTAAAACATGTAATGGCAATGCGTTTTAAGAAATGTTGAGATAATTTCAGAACAGCGAACTGATTAAAAATTATTTATACAAAGTAAAAATCATCCTAGAACAGTATGACATTAACAAAGTATATTAAGTATTGCCGCAACTGCCCATCCATACACTATCACAACAAATTAACAAATATATTAAATGAATCATACCATCGAATATTAAGTATAAAAGAATCCAATAAATTAATAGTACTAATAATGTGTCCTCCATAATAAACATATATGTAGAGAAATAATAAACTAATGTATAAATTCAAGTGTCATTGAAATTTTGTCAGTGAGAATATGACTGAGTAGGCAACGAGATGTATACATAGCAGATACATAACAATGTATGTTATATACAATATTCATACAACAGTAAGTAATATTCTATAAACATTTTTTTGGCTTTTTATTATGTCATTGAATGAATTAAGGCAATGAATAATGCAATTCCACATAAGAGCACAATCTCAATATATATATATATGTACATTTTTTATTCATTTTAATACTATATATTTTGTATGGAACATTTGATAAACTGTACAGTGTAATAACAAAATATTATACAATACTACTATAACATATAAAAAGCTAAAATTTTTGTAGTTTTTCATAATACAGCTGCCTAGGAATTTTTTTGGTATCATTTTCTTTCAATAAATCTGTAATCCGGAGATTCAATATGAACTTCTTTTAACAGTAAGTGCAAAAAGAAGAATACCTGCTTAATTACGTAATATAATGGTTACATTTTTGTGGACATCAGTTTAATTTTGTAAAATGTACAATAGGATAACAAAACGACGTTTGCATTTTTTGGATTTTTATAAATGAATTAGGTGTATTTAACACTGAAATGTATGAAAGAGTAAAATAGTGGATATTGCACAGATTTATCAAGATGAAATAAAACGTGTGATACAACTAGCTTTAAAACAGAGCGGTGAAGTCTTCTGACCATCTTGGATTGGAGTCAAGTTTGTTGTGAGGATGCTGGGGTTTAGGGGCATTCCCGTTGTTCTGAATAAAATATAATAAAACAATTTCTTAACAAGTAAAATACATTTGTCAGCTATTTCGGACGTGCAAGAAAATAAGTTACCCGATATATAAAAATAGTCAACAGTATTCAATTAATGATTAGACAAAATGATATATTCAATAAATTAAAGATTGAACCTACCTAAAGATAGGTACAATTATAAAGAATTATACCTATATACCAAATTAATGGCAAATATTGAATAGAAAAATCTTGCGGCAGTGTACAGACACTTTGTTTAAATTTATATAAATTAACTAACACGTTCATTATATTATGATAAGTCAAACAGTTACTAGAATAATTCAATATCGTACATTTGGTTTGTTCGGTTTCTAACTCTAACCCAGATATATATTTTGAGTGAGTTGTAAAAACTAAATCCTGGCATATTGCTACGTAATAAAAAATATTTTATAAAACAGCAAAACAGCGCTCGTACGCGTTTCATAAAAAATAGACAATTCAAGACACATTTCAAAGTTTCCATACGTAAAATATTCTAATATCACAGATCATTTCACATGATATAATATAATCTACGGGAGACTGGGGCTTTTTGGTTAAATACTGTTGTTCAAAATCTAAATTAGAATAACTAAAGAAGTAAATAAAATGTTCATTGTTTTCAACGTAAAAATTACGTTACATGGTACTTTTGTTTGTAATAATACCACTGTTAATTATATTGGTAAACATTTCGGGGTAAATTCTAACAAATAATTGAATATGAATAGTAAATTTATTCATTTAGGAATGATAAAAGTAATCGTCGCTAAATTGGAATAAATAAGTATAATAATAGGTTGATATACTCGGTTTATATCTACATATACACATAAAGCATTATTTCCCTTTCACAAAATATTTGCTAGCCAAATAATATTTTACCATTAAACAAAATTTAAAACATTCCACTCATATTTATGAAAATTGAAAACAATTCAAGATGCGTACGAATTCTGGTAAAACACATTTATTTATTAAATGAATGAAAAAAATTAAGTTGCATACATCTATCTAACTGCTAAACTCTGATTTGTATAGAGTACATAGTTCACTATTAGAGTTAAAAGTAAATCATCATAAAAGAAAGAAATATTACCGAGACATATTTGTAGTCGAACAATTACCTTGGGGTGCCATTCATTAGGCCGCGATCGTTTAGCATTGAATGAAGGATCTTCCACTGGTCTCTTATCTTGCCGATTCTATAAAAAATAAGAATACAATAACACAATATTACTCTTTTTATGTAATAACTAAATTTTTAATGACATTAATGTTAAAATATTAGAGCATTGAGAACTTGTTATATATTATATTAGATGATAGAATAATTATGTCTCAACAAGTATGAGCTAATTTTCTAAAAAAAGGAAAATTTTGTGTATTTAGTCAGAGATTTATTACTTAAATTTGAAGTTTATGAAATAAAGGGTTGTGCATTAGCTGTTAAACAAAAATGCCTAAATCTTTCATTTTTCATTGCAAAATATAGTTTGTGTTCGTAATTGATTTGTATACTTTTCTCTTGCCTTGCAATGCCAGTGTTAGTAAATTTCTTGAGCAATTTGTTATCCATATCAAGTGGAAGATTATTTGTAAGCATGTTATCACGTGAATTAATTTCATAATAGCATGTGCTCTATATAGCTTTAGCTTTACTACACATTAGATTAAAAAAACAATCTATTCTATCATAAGACATTATTTGTATTATCCTTTCAATGTACAATTACGAATGTACACTACGAAACTAATTCACGTGATAAAAATGATAACAATAAGCATACAAATAATCTTCTATTTTATATAGATAGCAAATAGTTATTAACACTGGCATTGCAAGGCATGAGAAAAAAGTATAAAAAATACGAAAACAAACTATATTTTGAAATGATATATAATAGATATCTTAATCAAAACATTTATAAATTAAAATATATTTGGAAATTTTTAACACACGGATAATGAGCAAACCCATTATATGATTTCAGACTTAAATAATATATCTCTGGCTACATACACACAAATTTTCTCTTTCTATCTATTACACAAGGCATATTTATTGGCCTATATTTTAACGAAAATACAATTTTAGTAAAATAAATGTTATCTCATAACTGTTAAAACCTTTTTTCAAAGCACCTAAATTCAAATAAAGTCAAGGTGGTACAATTAACTAAATTTTTACCGAAATATTAATAGCAATGGTATTATTATTAAAGAATCATTTAAAATCAACGATTTCTAATGTTTCTAATAAAATGGAAATGTGTTTAAATCGGCAACCAGTATTACTGCATTACATAATATACATTACTTCTGAATATATACATTATAGTTAAATATCCATGAAAAAATCTAGTTATTGTCAAGGAAAATAAATGATATCCCAATAAGCGTAGAGGCGATTGGTTAATAATATTTCAATTTATAAGTTTGCTTTATCAAAGAACTGGGGGAATTTAAACTAGAATTAATCAAATAAATTACAACGTTAAGTCACGAACTAAAACATACTTGTTTCAATTATTTATATCTAAATACTATGCTGTAAAAAATATAATCTTAACATATTCTCTTTATTGCTGTAACGAAAGTGAAAATACTATCATTTTAATTCATATATACTTATACTGCCCTTCAGCTCCCCATCACACTTAAAAATACCGAGCTTAATATAACATTTGAAATTATGAAAAATATAAAAGTGTGTTTAGCGTATCATAAGCCACACTATAATATTAATTGAACTGGACGAAATATTAGAGATAACTAATATCAAAGTATGGAACAGAGGTAAATCCCGATAATATATTGTAACAATGTATCAATTATTAATATATACAAATACGTGACAACTTGAGTGGTAAAAAACTTAAATAAGATACATATAACAAGAATATAGATAAATATTTGACTAGCATTATCTAAATGACATTATAACAAAACCATGGTTTCACCACGCGCATAATATTCCTCCCGAGCAAAGCCAGTGTAAATAAATGTTCTCAACCTGTATGTGATATTACGAATTGACCGTTATGTCGAAGTTAGATTATCTACTAGATATGCACATATATTTATTTTACAATACACTTCAAATAACTAAAAAAAATAGACCAGTGAGAGCAAGCGTACTTGATGACTAGAAGCCTCTGCAGAACCTCGATCAGGATTACCACAAGTATACGGCCTCTTAGACGGTGAGTGACTGTTTCCTCTATTGCGCTCACTGTCAGAACCACGAGAATCGCGGCGCTCCTGAAAATGAACACGAGGAAGAAAATAGTTTCCTCCTATTCAAAAGCCAGTCAACATTTTATATAACAGCAATCTACACAGCAGACAATAATGATTTTTTCGTAGTTCATAAAAAAGAAAAATAGTACAATGGCTATGTAGTAAACGTGTAATACCATTTTGTTTTTCACAGCTATAAAGATAATTATTTTAACAAAAATATTATACATATTATTATAATATATATCAGTATACTATAAGCCAAATATACACCTTTCCATTACTATTTTAAATAAAACTGGATTCACAAATCTAAACCTTACAAATTAAATATACCACTAAAAACAAAATATATAGAAATAAGGAATAGACAAGATACTAATTAGATTTCATTCTTCGTAAAAAATTATGTATTAGTTTTAAAATATTGGACAATTTAAATAAAATGTCTCTAATAAATGAAACATTTAAAAATGTCATACCTAGTAGTTTACGTATAACATATCCCAAAGTATAACGGATGAATATTTCATTACAATAAATAGAATCAACCCTTATAACTAATAATAACCTAGGCTATAGAAATATAAAGGGAAAGCCAAAACAAAATATTAATCAAAAATATTTATTATCTCACTTAATAAAAATAATGTTTTTGTAACCAAACCAAAAAATGTTTATAATTACTTGCACATTTCGAATTTAAGTTCCTCATAGGTATCAAAAAATTAACACAAAAATGTTATCTTAGTTAATCGACTTGAAGTTTATTTTGAAATTAACAAAAATTAGACATATAACTAGTGTGTACGTGTACGAATAGATAACTACTATGCTAAGTACTAAGGAACTATTCATTAAGCATATCTGGCAAATAATAAGGCAATTTTTAAGAAATTAAGGCTTAACATAAAAGTACACATTTATGAAGAAATTATGATACAGTTAGTGAAAATTATATTGATATAGATAGTTTATAGTTACATTTAATTTATTGAGATAATTAAGTAAAAATATGTATATGCATATCGTGCGAAAAATGAAAATAAACACAACAATAAAATTATTGTGTGAATTAACTATATACTACGTCAGCATTATTGAAAAGTTTAGAGCATTTTATAGCACACGTGATTTAAAAATAGTAATATAGTGCTCTGCTGAGACTGGACAACCACTCTATTAAAGAAATATTTACACTCATAAATAGTTTAGTAATAGTTATATTTATGTAATAATCTAGCAGACATTTACTAATTAGATTATGTTAAAACAAACCACTAGTTCAAACAATTATAACATCAGTCTTATCTAATTGAAATACAAAAAATAGTTGAAAAGCACTAAAACTTCAAAAAAAATCAAGTAAGATATAGTGTAAAGTAAATAAGAAGAACATTATATATTATTATAGAAATATTATCGAAACAAAAAATCAAATAAGCCTGACAATTTCTGATTAACTTATAGTAAAACTAGCAATAGAAAAATAAATAAAACTGAATAATATTAAGTGGCTAACATTTATTAATGTAGATTATGTATAAACTAGATATATTCATATACGAGTTTTTATTATTATTTAGAATTATGTCGACATTTATAGAATTTTGTATAAATTGTTAGATTGGCGATGTTGTAATAATATGAATATAGAATGGTACAGATACAGTATTTTCTAAATAACCATATAAATTGAATTAAATGGTAAATTACTGTTACAATACTATGTACTCAAAATGTGTATTTATACCTTAAGCATACAAAAAATTATTCAAGTAAAATTTCTTTTCAATAATCAAGAACATATAATATGGTAAAGCAGTGATTAAATCGATTGAAGACCCTTAAAATATTAAAATATGAAGATAAAAATTAAATTTGTTAGAGTAATTGTAAAAATACACAGTTTATTATTATAGAAATATGTACATTGTTTGCGATATTCAGTTTTATCGACAAAGTTTACAGAACTATCTGCTAAGATAAACAATTGAAAAAGGATAAAACAAATCGACATGCTTCATAAAATAGTTTTTAAATAATCTTTGGTTTTTATTTCCTAGTGTACACTGAATTTTCGAGGAAAAAGAGTATACTACAATAATAAGACATTCTTTTCATAAACGCAAGTTTGCAAGTGTAGTAAACGATATTTCCCCAAATTCAGATAAATAATTAATATTATATAGTTCACTTAATGTTAAAATGAAGTTATTATGCTCAAAGAAAATACAAATTAAGAATGGTAATCTAGCTATTATAACTAGCACCAATTCACACATTAATCAATTGTAACGATGGGATGAATGCCAGGACTTTACCTCTTGTCCTCTGGGCATTCGATAATCCCTTGGTGGGTGGCCAGGACCCTGTGGATAGCGATGAAAGTTTGAATGTCCATTGCGATGGGGCTGGTTATGAGGATATCCATGTGGACCTCGATTGTGGTTGGCCCAAGGTTCAGGAGCACGGTGAGGTGGATAATTTGGACGATGACCACCAGCTGTGGGTCCAGGACCTTTATGAGGCTGCAGGTTACCTTTCTCCCCAATCTGAGAACGGTGGTCTAGGCGTTTCCAACGATCATCACATTCCTTTGTGGATGTTGCTAGTTGCCTCATAGACCCTGAACCAACAGAGTCTCCAGAAGGTGTGCTAATTGTTTTAGCAGTAGATGCACGAGCAACAGGGCGGTTATGAACACTGACTTTTAAATGTGCCTGTAGGTAAAGTGGACCAAAATATTAGCAATAAAATGACTATCTGCAGATCTGGTCAGATCTAAAACTACATTTACATATATTTCAATTAAATATGCATATTTTTACAAACACATTATATTTGAAATATGAATACATAATATAACTTCAACAGTCTATTTATCAAATTATCAAAATTAATAAACTTGGTTAAAAAGTGTACAACAATACCAAGAGCATTTATTTATACATTTCTCACAGAAAGTTCTGTCATTGCTATGCTAATCATTATTAAATTATAAACAATATATATTTGTTCAATTAATTATTAACATGTTATGATACACTATGAATTTTTGAAGTAATAATGATGTTGAGAAAACCAATTACCATAAGAACGTTTTTTTAAGAGAATACTTGTGGCACTAAATGCAGGTATGGTTTATCAAAAGATTAACTTGAAATTACACTGATGCTAAAAATGAGTTAAAATAGGTTTAAAGTAATCATTTTATAACAAATAAATGTATCATTTTGTTTTCATATCGATTCTAAAGTACATTTAATATACCAGTAAAAAATACCTACCATTTGTAATCTTTTCATGGCCTCCTTTTGCTTCAGGCTAAGCGATTCATAAACTACTCTGAATTCTTTAATAATAGAAGATATCTTTTCAGGAGTCACATCTTTAGAAAATACATTATAGAAGTTATCAGGATGTTTCATGTCATGAGCATGTAAAGACAGTTGAATGCATGAAGCAGCAAGTAAATCACAACTGTGTTTAACTGTTAGTGTGGTAAAAATTAACATGGATGTACAAACAAAATAGCTTTGAGCTTCAATTAGTTTAGGCAATGACAATGTTTCAAGAGCATTAACCAGATGAACATGGGGTTGCTGAATAATGATGTTGGGAAAACCAAGAACCATAAGAATGATTCCTTCAAGAGAATGGACTTGTGACACTAAATGCAGGTATGGTTTATCAGATGGTTGGGGTTGTTTGATGATATTATACATTGTATGAATAACATGGTCTAGCTTCCTCGATGAATCTTCCATTTTACATGCCAAGTAAAATGAAGCCATTCCAACAAATACATACTTAAAGTGTTCTGATGTATACTTCTCATAAAACATCTGCATGTAAGTAACTGCTGTGGTTATCACAGCTTGAGATCTGGAAATAAAAAATTATTAAGGAAACAACAAAAAAGAAAACTGTAATAATTTAATAATCTATCTAATTTAGTACTGGAAAATTTTGGGGAATTGCCACACACATAACTGTAATTGCCATATGTTATAAAAAGTAGTAACCAAAACTCCTTGCCTATTCAAGGTGGCCACTTTTTTTGGTCCATATTCAAGGACAATTCTATTTGCTGAAAACTCGGTGACACTAAAATATAATAATGATTTATGTAACAAAAATACAATTACATATTTATATTCAATTATTAGTATAAATGATAGTGTATTTTCTAAAGGAACTAAAAATGGGGTAAACTGATCAAGTTGGCTGGGCTATAAAATACTATTTATTGTAAATTCATTATATAGATATTATTTCAAAATTTTCTGTCAAATATAGAACTAAAAAATGTTTTATGAATATAATACAGTATAATCACGCTATAAGGTACTTCAAGGGACTGTCCAAAAAAGTACTTTATATCCAAGGTACGTTATATACAGGGTATCCTATATAAATCGTACTCATGATTAAAGCAATGTAATTTCTGCGCGAAAATAGCTCTGCATGCCAAGCGCTACATATTATTTACTCTTATAAGTGATTGGGGGTCAGCTCAACATTAGCTTAATAAAAATTACTAAAAGTTTACAGTGGTATGTTATAACTATAGGAAATTATCAACAGGGGGAACAAAAAGTAGTATGTTATAGCAGAGTATATTATATCCAGGGTATCCCTATGTGTGTTTAGATAGGAATTTTGCCGAGACCATGCAAAAAAAGTATGCTATAGCCGAAAGTACATTACAGCAGAGTATGTTATAACAGGATTATACTGTATAATATCTTTTGATAATTGTTATAATTCAGTATAATTTAAAATGAATTATCTCAGTTTTTGGTTATTTTAATTACAAATATACATTCAGCTTTAATACATTAACTTTTTCTTTATAGATGTATACTATAGTTTTCAAGAATAATATTATTCATA